>OZ026841.1:36061069-36123722 GCA_964023205.1 Lutraria lutraria
GCAAAGCGACCCTGTCTTGAGCAACAACATTTCTTCAACAACAGCATGATTTTCCCCACTCCTCTCAACAACAACATAACTCTGCTTTTCCCAAAGGGTAATGCTTTAGAGAGGTTGCACTATATTATATACATATATATGTATGGTACTATTATATATCATGTACATGAATAGTGTGTCATATGTTATATTCATGTATAGTAATGTCATATGTTATATTCATGTATAGTAATGTCATATGTTATATTCATGTATAGTAATGTCATATGTTATATTCATGTATAGTAATGTCATATGTTATATTCATGTATAGTAATGTCATATGTTATATTCATGTATAGTAATGTCATATGTTAAATTCATGTATAGTAATGTCTTATGTTATATTCATGTATAGTAATGTCATATGTTATATTCATGTATAGTAATGCCATTGTGTTATATTCATATATAGTAATGTCATATATTGCAGACATATATGGGTAATTTCATAATTATATCATTTATACTGTACATGTATACTGTATAGAAACGTCATATATTACATACATGTACGTGTAAAGTAATGTCATTAACATATACGTGTATTGCACATTGTTTCAGATTAAAATTCCATCTAATTATTGTACATGTAGATATACCTCAGTATTAGAGCACGTGCATATAGTAGTACTATACATGTACATGTATTTTTTAATGGAATGCTACTTGGTACAGAACACAGTCGTGAACTGTTTCTATACACGTACGTCTTATCTATTCATTTTTTTTTATTTCGGAATTGGCATTTTAAAGACCAATCTGAGGATATTTATCTGAGTTTATTTTGATTTCGTATTAAAAATGAGAGAATTTTTCAGATGAAATAATAGATATTTGTGTGTATGTGCAATACATGAAGAGATAATATACAACATGTTGAAATTGTACAAATAGAAGCTTATTTATGGACACTTCTTGTTTTATTAGTCCAGCACTATGATTATATCTAGACACAAAATCACATCAAATTGGTAATGTATAGTTATTTATAGCATTCAGGACACGTGACCAGTCGGTCACATGACCAATCTCTTCATGACATACATGTATAATACTAGTAGATGCTGGTAATACCATAGTTTATGGATATATGCTTAATAGAGATTCATTTACATGTACATGTAGTTACTAATAGTGAACTGATACAACGTTTACTTTAGACAGCATCCATTAACAAATATTGCTTGTTAGTATACATGTATATAGATAAACCTGGCGGCACACAACTGTATAAATATTGGTTAAATTCAATCATTGGGTTAAATTTGAGGCTTTGATCACTTCCGAAAAACAGCCACTTCCCTGTTACAGTCTTTTGTTTATATCAGCAGTCAAAGTCATGTGAGGCGGACATTTCACCTAACCACCGTTCCTAGAAAGAAAAAGTACTTGACCCCCATCCTCCGTAAGCAACTGTCTATTTTCTCATAAAAAGAGACATGGTCGGTCGGTATCGGGACTCAAACCCGAGACCCTCTATCAGTGAGAGGATAAAGTGTTTTTGAAGTCAGCGACCTTAACCGCTCGACCACGGAGGCCCGTTACAGTCAGTATACATACAAACCAACTTGACGTTTTGCTCTCAAAAAAACAGCCACCTCCTTACAAGAGTAATTTTTGTCCTTCCATTGTTGGCTGCTGTAAGTAGGTTGCACTGTACTCGTTTTACATGCGAATAGCACAACAAGCCTCTTAAGTAACATATTATAATGTCAATAATTGTACCAGCCGAATAAATCACATTTATGGAAACATGTAGTGGATACCACTAGTGGATTCATGAGGATGGGTTGCTGTATTCAATTCATAAATATTACTAACCCCTCCCCCCCCCCCCTAGTCTGAGATCCTAGATCCGCCTCTGGATACGTTATGTTTATGGGTAAAACGGAAGCTGGTACCATAATGTACTAAAGCACAAGTATGTCTTTAATAATGAATGAGAAGATAATATAATCATAGATACCTCTACTAGTATATATTTACAATAAAACCCCGCTCATTGTTCAGTCCAATACTTCGATACCACTTTATACACTCATCCTATGTTCCAACTGGGGTTTCAATATTCTCTCTGTATTTTAACATGATAGATAGATACTGGTTCAGTCAAACCTGTGAACAACTGTCACCTTCGGGAGAGACAAAATATGGTTTTGATTGGCGGGCGTTCCTTATTCAGGGGTCATTTTGTTCTAAATAATCAATGGTGTTTTTTTAACTTATAACATTTATTTACAGCGTGACCTTTATTCGGAGGTGGCTGCTAATACAGGTTTGACTGAATTAAATTCCAGAAAATGTCAAATTCCTAACATTCTACGTACATTATACATGATCAATATCATAACGACACGAGACCTTCACAATAATTGACTTTTCTCGATATAATCAGAAACATTCTAGAACTTTCTTTCATGGTTAATGCTAAACTCACTAACTAAAGCTGCATTTTACAGAGAATTCACAAAATTACGAATTTCGTTCTGAGAATGATCAGGACGTGAACGAAGAGGAAGGTGAGTTATTGAACAAAAATCAAGTCTGGTACCCTGCTTATATGTGACGTTAAGCATCGTCATCGGCCAAATGCAATGTTTGAATGAACCAATCAGTCGCCTTAGAATAGAGACTGGTTCCATGCAGACCTATTGTTACTATAAATAGATGCATTAATTTTGATGTTCAGTGAAGTTACTGGTATCAATTTGATTTTTGTTCAAGAACCAATGTTTTACTCTTATTGCAATATGAATGTACTTGCATTATGTATACCAACACGCTTTAAAAGTAGTCATTTGGCTTAACTTAATACGTAGGTACAAAAACATTGACAACTCGCGCCTTGATAACTCGATATGGTATATGTCTCGATAAGTTATATGTCTCGATGTGTTATATAACTCGATGTGTTATATAACTCGATATGTCATATAACTTGATGTGTTATATCACTTGATTTATCGACTAACTAATTGCAGCATTTCATTGGATTAAGTTAATCCATCGAGCACACGTTATCTCGAAGCATTATCATAATGCCTTTCTGAAACATGTTCATTGTATTTGTGCCCTGGTCAATATTTATTTCAACAAGTAAATGTAACAATACGCTGACCGTAAGATGACATCGAAATTGAATTAACTAATTTACAAAGTGCGAGAGAATTATCGAGCTAGACTATGTTATAAATTCACATATACATATTTTACAGATATACACTGCACAGTCTGTATATTAATCACTCTGATTTTTGCTCTTCAATTTCCACGTCACGTCTTTTCATTTTATCATTGTCTCACAAGTTGTATATTTTCTACATGCTTGAAAATAAAATAGAACCACGTTTTTCATGTTAATGTTGAAATAGTATTGTAACTTTAAGGATATCGTAATATTGTGCCAACAATGTCTTGACCTATCTTATTAGCGCATACAAGTACACTGCATCTAAGTCATTAATTTGTTATCTGCAAAGATCAATACAACTTTTGCATTTAAATCTATATCGAGCACAACTAGATTTAGGTCCTAAGCTTGTATTTATTATATCGAACTCAGCCTTAATCCCCTTTCTTTGTCTATACAAATCTAGCTTTCTATATTCACGCTTTTAAATAATATCACAATACCTGCAATTTCTTTAAATATCAATTTGTCTTTTTTCATTCACCATTTCAGAAATCTACACCTGTCCTACTTGTATTCCTATATTTAAACACATTTTCTACATTGAATTCGACATAAGCAATTTGTTATGTAATAAATAACTACTATATGAACAAAGGCGACATGAAATAAAATTGAATATTTCTGTCATGAACACAATATGTTTTAAGAGACTTCAAAGAAAAGTATGTAAGAACATATTTGAATACTAAATTTAGATGATTTATCTTGTCATAAATAACAAATTAATAACCATTTATAGGTTAGAATATCTAATACTAGTATGGGGAAATATAGAGGGCGTCTTATCATTAAAAAATGTTGCTTGGGGGGGGGGGCACATTTCTGTCATAAAATTCATTTTTCAAACAAATATTTTTATTCATTTTTCGTATTCGAACATTCGACCCCACCTATAATGAAATAAAAACATGTTTTGACTGCTATGAAATAAAGGGGCTAGTTATATGAAACTATTTTGATAAATGACATGTACTGTTACTTTTTAATGTGTGCATTCTTCAAGTTGCACAGTTCTTAATATCTGATTACTGCTCTAGCATTGGTCAATTCTAAGACTGTGCTAAGTATCAGCCAATCAGAAGCCAGTAATCTGAAAATATTCATTGAACTTCGATTTAAAACATATATCTTTATTTAACTTCGAAGCTTAATGACATGCGTAGTATATTGTATGTACAATTATACATATTTTAATAACTATATATATACTGTTGACATACCGACATTTACTGAATGCCAAAAAGGTTAGACATTTAAGTTGTATCAGATATTGTATGGTATATATAATGCCAGAATATAATATAACTTTATTGCTTGGTAAGTAACTAAGACGAATCGTTATTTACAAATTATGGTTCGTTTTGTTCAGTTTCTGTGGTCTGAACTGATGTTTCTTTTAGAAATAAGTACTGCTTCATGTCTTCTTATTTCGGTATATGTGTACGTATTACTGGAAGTAGAATATTGTTAAAAACCGTGATCTGACGGAAATTATTAGCCCGGTCCTTTTTGTCATGTTTTCATCACCACAATACGTGTACCCCTTTTCCCAAATAGCATAAATCTTGTTTTGTTTGTTACACGCATTTTCAATACTAAAAACAAGATTGAAATGTTTGCATTTTAACAGAATATTGAAGCCTAGAAGAACTCATTATTTTGTCAGTCAATGTCTATCATTAGTGACCCAGTAATGTGTGAAACTTAAATTATCTTTAAACAAATTCTTTTACTTTCGTTTCAGCTGAATTTGAGCGTATACGAGAATCAGGGAGGTGAGTAAAAATATGTGTTAATAACTTCTTATGTTTTATATATTTCGTTAATAACGATCAGTTAATGATAAGTCTATTGTATTATTCATATATAACAAAGGCCACCCTTTGGGAAGACAAAATACGACCCATATTGACAGATGACCTGTATTCGGAGGTGTGTTTTTTCTAAATTATCAATGGCAGTTTTTTTTAAAGAATGGCCCTTATTCACAGGGTGGTCTCTACTCGGAGATGTCTGGAAACATAGGTTTGACTGTAGTTCCTGTGAAAACCACGTTTAAACAGGGTCATAATTCTGACTATATTTGATTCTTCTATAGGCAGCTGCTTCAAATCACCAATCAATAAAACCTCCTATAATAATCATCTCAATGTTAGAACTACCTCATTATACTTCAGGAACGATTTTAAATATGTCCACTGAACTCATGTTAACAGTATAACCTCTGTATAGAGACCGATATCTTAGTTCCAAAGGTGGTATTTGTATCGAGTTTTACCCATCAGGAATTGCCAATAAGGTAAAGCATTGGTTAACCAAAACTGTAAATAAATGAGTCACAAATGTTCACATTTGGATTCATAGAAACATTTTCGATATATTTCTGACCCCTTTTCTCATACAGGCCCACATGTATAATCAGACAGCACTGTTTATTCCTAGGATGCAAGAAATTAACAAATATATAAGCACCCTTAGTAAAATATCTTCGTTCGTAGTTCGTTTCTTTGATAGATTCTCACTAGATTGTATATTCACATACTACATGTCTATAATTATGCTAATAGAGTATTTATTTAATTCATTAAATACAGGCATAGTGGTATACAAAGATCTAAATCAATGTATGCGTCAACAACGAGGTAATTCTATGCACCACCTAGCAGCTATTGTTTCAAATCAATTTATATTTCATCACATTTTAAGACAATGCACTGTGGTAAGGTTGTACTGCAATTCTGTCAACTATACGTACTAAACTACAGTATATACCAGTTCTTTCCTACAAAAGCGTATTTGTTTAGCCCAGTTTTACACCACAAAATATCATCGCGCATGCATGCATCCCATTATGTAACAAAAACTACAGCATGCGTCTTTAGAGCTATGACACTAAATGATATCGTGCGTTCGTTTGTGTAACCAAATATAATCAAACGTCCGTCTACGTAAGGTAATAACTAATATTGCCATTGCGATATTACAACGTTTTATGTCTACGTCATACATCATCTTACGTCGCCGAATATTGTTTTGCGAGCGCTAACGTCACATTATATGGATTGATTGACGACATCCAACGTATTAATTTGTAACCAGGTAGCCAGTCTTCGTCAACATCAATCGTATCTACTCGGGAATTTCCGTAACTGAGAAATACGCACTTTTCTGTAGGCAAACGCCGAGGAGTTCCGATTGCGTCGCCATACGTTACCAAGCGTTCAACTAAAGCACAACGTGTCACCGAGCGTTTATCAACGTCTTTAAAACTCAGCGTCAGTCGCTGCCAATTTAACTCAAATTTCAACTAGAAAAAGAAAACAGCTGTAATCACTGTGTTATCATATTGTATATATCACGTATTCTGTATACCTGACTTTGTAAGAATATTTTATTTTTAAGATGTATTCAATAAGTAACGTAATCCCTGGGTCTTGTTAAAATGAACGAGCTTAAGGATTTAGGAATAACAATAAAATCCAACACTATCTATTGTGATCCAAGTACTTTAAACATGCCATATTACCTAATGTTGTCACACGATACCTAACAAATTTAGAGTTTTCAATTGAACATAATCATGTATTATTTCATCGTTCAAAAAAGTTATGAGAGTTTCTATTTAAAATTTTGAAAAAATATCAATAACCTTTATTATAAAATCATTGTATTAGGAGAAGTTTGGCATTGTAAACGCTCAAGTTTTACGACATCGTAAATTGTCATAATTAATTTTAGTGATCTACAAGTCATTGGAGACGTATTGACTTTTTTCGATTTCATTGAATGAATGTATCGCAGACAGAGCGGTAAACCAGAGTGGTCTCTATGTAATGAATCATTTAATGGTGGCTCCGTTAGTCTACCACGATGAACATTAAGTATGTCAATAATGGTGCTCGTATTTTCTGCACAAAATAGTTCTGTTATAATTGAAGTCCGCCCATAGAGAGTTTGGTTCCTAGTACATAAAAATGTCATGTTATACGAGACACATAAGGTCTATTTAGTCCGAGAAACAGTACATCCACTTTCCACTCGATTTCAAGCCCCCCCCCCCCCCCAAAAAAAACACCCCGAACTACCTACCCTTTTTTTGATGAGCATGCCAGTAAGCAAACACACACATTTTTACGGCTTATACTCATTTCATCTGGTTTTTTTTTGCATTTCGCATTGTATATGAAAGCATTTGTAATCCAGGAGTACTTGTTGGATTAAATGACTGTTGTATATGACTTACATACAGTAATATCTCACTAACCGATCACTCAATCATTAAAATCATCTTAATAAAACGACCTCCTATTTTTTAAAACTTTAACTTGATAATAGGACTATATCTATAGTAAGATCGATGGTTTAAGTATGGAGGTATAACTGTACATTTCTGTATTCGTTATAAGTACAGTAACTACACTGAAAAGCAGACTCACTGGAAACCGGAATTCCCCTGAAAATCGGACAATTCAAAGTCCCATTTTTTCGATTTTTTTATCAAAAGCTCGGAATTCTCTGAAAACCGGATTTATTTCACTGTCCGATTTTGAGGGGGTAACTGTTCAAGGGAGAACATTCGAACATTTATATAATCAACGTTTAAATCCAATTATGATGGATATCTTTGTTTCACAAAAAAACACAATATTTAATGTTAAAGACCTCTTCCTGGTCAATATATAAAACGTTCTGTTCAATTATTTCTTGTTGGATTCTGTTATGTACTTAACTAAACTTAGCCTTCGATCGCTCGTGTCACTGTTTGTAAATACAAATGAAGTCAACTTAGAACTAATGCAGTGTTTTCAATATCTTGTTGACAGATTAATAAAAAATAATTGAAAGATAAATATTTAACGGGAGAACTTATTCAGCTTACAAATAAAAAGATAAAACAAATGCTTGCAGAAAGTGGCCTAATCCTAAATAAATAAAATAAAATCTACATCCGTGATTAGGCCATTCTAACTGATGGGTTTTCGTACCACATCCAAAGAGTTTAGAAGATCCGGTCATTCGACCTTGTTTACGGTGGCATAGATATTATTTCTGCATAAGATAATCACATCATTAAGGATGCTAGGTTTTCATGAAAATTAAAGACATTTCACGAAAATTTTACATATTTTCATGAAAAAAATGCCGACACCAAATTGAACCTTTACCCCTAACCTACTCATTAAGTGATGATAAGATTTTTTCACAAAAGCTTTCGCGAGAATTTATTCTTTTATTGCATGCAGAGATTTGCCAACATACTTTTTCATTCTTCGGGTATATTATATAATTAATTAAATTAAGGCCAACAATCATTTGTACGAGTCGAAGAAACAAATGCTGGGTAAATGTTACTGGGAAGGACGGAGAACCGCATTTTTCAAAGGCGGCACGTCATTTGTGGAATGTCTTACAATATCGCATTAAAGTAGAAGGTACTCTGATTGGTTGCAGTGTTGACTTATACATTAAATACACGCATTTCAATAATCATTTAATAAAAACAACATGTAAGCACTCCCCGTAGTATGAATCATTATTTATTTAATATTAATACATTTATAATCTACGTAATGACAGTTAACTGATCCTGCGAACAAAACCGTATTGACTAATACGAAATGAATGACAACGTGGGGATCAGAGATAGGCCCCTTTGAATTTAAGCCTCAATTTGAACTAAGGACAATTTTATGTCACTCATATTATTGATACGATGCACAACATAATCTTCTTAATATGTTTGCTGTACGGTTGTCTATTTTTGTTGCCTTTGACTATATACTAGTACAAAGTTTTTGAGACAATTGTCTTTTTTTTTCAACCATAAAGGCATTCATATATTGAGCAGCAGAACTAGCATCGTTTATTACGGCCCGACCTCTCCCATAACCAAATATAGTTTTACAATTCAGAATTCAAAATGACTTAAAAGACCCATTTTCTTGCATCGGAAACATGTATATTCGCCAGTATAAGTACAAAATGTGGTTGTAGTTTATTTTATACCTAGTAATCTATTTAAATTTATTTAATGCTAATCAATAAATTCAACGTTATCTTTTCAAGCGACCATTATTAAAGTAATATTATTGATTTGTAAACCTGTAAACTACGTGTAGGTAGATTACAATAAATCAGAACGGTATTAGTCGGTCCGTCAAACTGACATTTATACCTAACTAGGCACGAGATCTCCCACATTGATACGTAGACAAATTTACTGAAGTATCAGATAAAACATTTCATCTGGTTGTAAGATCAAATGTAACGCAATATTACAACTCAATGTCATAAAACAAGTGTAACATATTTAACTAATCCGACAACAAGTTATTTAAATCAGAACCAGGCGAACTATTTCATGAACGTCTACATTGAAGGATCAATATAGTGTGTCCCTACTTTGTCAGATATATATATTTATATTCCCTGGATATTTTTCACACTGAAAACTCATTAAAATATATATATACATGAATTGAAATCACGCAATAAACTAAATTAAGGGGCACATGCGTTTTTTATGTGTGAAATTAAAGATATACATTTTGATATTCTTGTAGCATTTGAGAGAATTATTCCAAAATATGGTAATGCATATTTTTTTCCAGATAAAAACAGAAAATATTTTACTGTCAAATATAACGACGTCGTTATACGATCAAAATATCACAAAACATCACCATACCTCTTACAACATAGTAATGTAGTCGTACGTTTCATTTTAATCACAAAATATAGTCATGCTTTATTCAACGTTGTCGTACGTTCGTTTACGTCACTAGATATCGTCATGCCTACTTCAACGTCGTTATACGTTCGTTTACGTCACTAGACATCGTCATGCCTACTTCAACGTCGTTATACGTTCGTTTACGTCACTAGACATCGTCATGCCTACTTCAACGTCGTTATACGTTCGTTTACGTCACTAGACATCGTCATGCCTACTTCAACGTCGTTATACGTTCGTTTACGTCACTAGACATCGTCATGCCTACTTCAACGTCGTTATACGTTCGTTTACGTCACTAGACATCGTCATGCCTACTTCAACGTCGTTATACGTTCGTTTACGTCACTAGACATCGTCATGCCTACTTCAACGTCGTTATACGTTCGTTTACGTCACTAGACATCGTCATGCCTACTTCAACGTCGTTATACGTTCGTTTACGTCACTAGACATCGTCATGCCTACTTCAACGTCGTTATACGTTCGTTTACGTCACTAGACATCGCCATGCCTACTTCAACGTCGTTATACGTTCGTTTACGTCACTAGACATCGTCATGCCTACTTCAACGTCGTTATACGTTCGTTTACGTCACTAGACATCGTCATGCCTACTTCAACGTCGTTATACGTTCGTTTACGTCACTAGACATCGTCATGACTACTTCAACGTCGTTATACGTTCGTTTACGTCACTAGACATCGCCATGACTACTTCAACGTCGTTATACGTTAGTTTACGTCACTAGACATCGCCATGACTACTTCAACGTCGTTATACGTTCGTTTACGTCACTAGACATCGTCATGACTACTTCAACGTCGTTATACGTTAGTTTACGTCACTAGACATCGCCATGACTACTTCAACGTCCGTTTACGTCATACTCCGTTAACGTCACTAAATATCACCACGCCTACTACTTAATTGTTGCCATGCCTACTTTAACGTATCCAAGTAGGTTATAAAATACAAGGTCATTTTTTGCCGCTAGCATTTCAAATAATACGAGTATATGTCCGCAACATCAATGTATGTACGTATTGAATAGTGTCACCATGTAAAACTGGATCGAACGAGTTGCCTCAAGAAATCACTGACAATGATCATTATTATTTTGCAGAATTGAACAATAAATAAAACAACAAACACGAGCTAAAAGGGGCAAATTGGTCGTATTCTATTCAGTCATTTATTAGAATTAGTCAAAGGATAGATATGTAGTCAAGTGGTCATGCCCTGGGCTGCTAATCGGAAGGTCATGAGTTCGAAACTCGACTCCGCTTTCCGTTATTACAGGGACGCATTGTCAGTGTCTCCATCCCAACTACCGTGCCTAGTACTGTGTCTAGATAATTACAGGAAAACGGGTGATGCGTGTATCGTTGCTTTAAACCGTGCACAATTAAGAGCCTGGAAAAAACACATTGTATTCGAAAAGAGTAGGAATACAATGTACTACTGTATTTTATCTCCCCTCTCTCGGGTGACTCTGAAATGACCATAGCCGCTAAACAGAACAATTTAAACAATAGTTTCGCGCCTAAAACTTGTTCGTTATCTCAATTAAAATATTTACTATTGTCAATCAATTTTTTTTATATTTTCGAAGATAAATAGGGTGCACGCCGTAAAACGTCAATCAATGTTATAGAATTAGATATAAATTATTTAAAACGACGACAAATACATCACGCGTTTTCTAAAAGGAACCTGACTTGTCTCTTATCAAATTTCTGACTTTATAAATGACGATATTTGTTACATAAATAATAGCCTTATAGAAATAGTATTTGCTTATTGTCAACAAATCTGCAGACTGAAAATGTTCGACAAAAAATGAATTGATGCGATAACAGCAGCTAACGAGTCGATTGACTTTCAGGGCCGCATACAGATTACGGCTTTCATGTCTTTCGACAGAGGCTTGCCACCCCACTACTCGTAAACTGTAGACTCTGTACTATGTCTGTACATAGACATTTTGGTGCACTACAACATGGAACAGGAACTCTTTTATCCACCCCATCAGTCTATAAGATTAAGCAAACTATTGAAACTCCTCGGACAATATTGTTGGTCACAAAAACTCGGCACTTCTCGGTCACTTCTGTTCTTCTTTCTCTTCGGTAGTCTTAAAATTCACATGTTTGACGATACAGATATCTGAAATAGAAATGTCACCAAACACAATCTTCTATGCACCCCTTTACTGCCTGTGTCCTTTAGTTTGTCGTACATTTACAATGTAACCACGCTTCGTGTACATTGTAGTTTCGTTAAATTTTTATGAAAATAAAACAACAAAAAACGACGTCACATTATCTTTTTGACGTCGACGTCATTTCTTCTTTGATGCACACTTTATTATCAATGTCAAGACTGATGAAGGCAAACATGCCGAAACATTTGTAATTAGTGAGTGTTAATTAAGACATGTTTGTATGGTAATATATTCATTATTTTATGCTACAATTCAAAATTACAAATTAATACATGTATGACATTCAAACACCTTTTCTGTAGATTGAGTCTTTATTATTAGCTTATCCATGGGAAAATCGTATTCCATTCATTTTAACCTTTTCTTGAACCTAAGCAAATGATACAATCTGGAGGGGGGACGTACTATGTGAAATCAACAGTAGAACTTTGTACGCACCGGCTTTTATTGCATCGGTATAAATATATATCGCCAACGACCCTATGAGGATAAACGTTTTAATCCGTCCGTTAATCCATGTGAACGTAACAACTACATGGATTAAATATTTAATAATTTAAAACATAATACTTCGTATAATACATACATGTATATATACCGTATACTAGAAGTTCTAATGTCACATTTGTTCACCTAACTGCTTTGGATTACGTGCAAAGGGCTCATCTTGCGTGTCAAAGAACTGCATGTTTGTTCGACTTACGCTTGATTTTCTTTCTGCATTATTTGTGTTTTGGTGACTGAAAAAGTTCTAAGGATATGGTGTTACTTTGATTGAAATCAACTCACGGTACACGGGACTTTCATATAAGTTGTATCTGCAAAGGACATTTGTTTTTACGAACACATGCATTGAATGACGTGACCATGGCAACGGCGGTGGCGTCATCAAAGCATACGACTTTCACAAGACATTCGCAGATAAATTCTAAGTATCATAAGAAATGTTATCTAACGGACGTCGAAACAACTAAAAAAGTTGAGGATTTTCCGATTAATTTGAAAGACTGGAAATTTAATACAAAAACTTCACAGGGGAAGTTGTAAGTATCATGTGTGATTTGGATGGCATAAACTATTTATGCAGTAAATTAAAACGTCAGATGAAAAGTTGTTACTTAAAACCCTTTGGTACCAACTGGTGTCTATCAATTTCCAGTCAGAATTGCTTTTCAAGTTTTCATACAATGCATGGTGACTCATCCTTACATGTACATTAAAATATTTACGCGACAATGTTCAAAACATGACTTTCTATTCCCACATTATCCCCATGTACAATATGGCTTCATGTACAAAATGTTTATCATAATTTCATAAAAGATTGGGTGATTTTGGGTCCAGTCATTTCTGAGTACCGTAGAACACGATTATAGTGAATTCTTGTGGAAACAGATAATAATTCCATTATTTGCATGGATATTCCACTATATACATAACCAAGTAATAAAGAAGGACGTGTCTGGGTAGGGGGGGGGGGGGGGGGTGTAAATACTTCACTGTACCCGTTCTCTTCACTATAGCCGTGTTATACTGTACACACACCAGTACTCCATCTTTAGCACCATATTTGGAGGTTCTAGTGTATCGGGTAAAGTTAGGATTCACACTAACATGGTGTTTTATTTCTACAGAGAAAGGTTATTACAGTTGTCACAGCCTAAGGAACCAAAGAAAGAATGGTACACAAGCGTAGGGTGAGTAAATATGCATTACAATTTATTTATTACATAATTATGTGACTTAATGCGATAAATACTTTTTTTACAATGCTATAACATCATTACAAATAATTTCAGTAAACCAATAGCATAACATTGTATGTAACAAGTATACATATGCACATGAAACATGTTTCTTTATGCCTGTATACGCTGTTTATACCGGGGATTTCCTTTACCCTACACCTAATGCCGTGTGTACTTTCATAAAGTCTTACTAAATTCTGATGTATATGTACAGGAATATAATTATTTTCATTGTATTCAGGAATTGCCTAACAGTATGCTTTTCAAAATTTTCCTGTCGAAATAAAACGAATGTATTTCTATCACATACTGTTGACATAGTTTACCAACCACAGCCCCTTACATGCACCTTTTTCCATAATAAAGTCATACTTTATATTGCAGTCCACATTTACAATGGGGTACACAAGAAATGATATGGCCGATCAAAAAGGAAACATTGGAACGAGGCTCAACAGAAAGATTAGACCAATTAGCTCTTCCAAAAATGAATTTTATGAAAGGCGATAAAATTAGCAGGTAAGTGTTTTGTTGTAGATCAGGTCAAACTCCTTCATTATTATACTGCATTTATCATCCATTTCCAGTACAAGTTCATTTCCACCATTTAAAGCATGTTTATGACGAATTAAAAGACGATTTACAATTTATTGGCCAATATACAAATGACTTAGTTGTTTATATCAAGGACCTAGTGAATAGTGAATTAATCATCTTGTTTGCCATATACAGTGAACAACTTGTTGATAAACCTGGTCTAATAAAAAACGTTTTTTGGCAATATACGTGGGATAAAAATCTGATGGGTCGAAGTAGGTATTACACATATAAAACTTGCATAACATTTACATCGAAACAAGATGACAGTAAATTATGTGAAATTGAAACTAAAGTAGAAAATGTTAAACAATGGAAGAACGCTAACAAACTACGACTTATCGATACAATCAGTCCATGCTCAGGAATTAGCTCCCCGTGTATCAATGAAAAATAAATAGTTGAAAACGACGTTAGACATACAGAAACTAAACTTGAACAGAGAAAAAAAAAAACTTTATTTACCGAAGGTTACACATAAAGGCAACGAAACCTTAACAATGATGAAAATGAAACAATACTGTTTTACCATGTGGCCTTCTTGAAAAAAAAATACAATATAGTGTAGTACTTTTGCAGTTGTTGAAAATTAAACAATTTGTAGGACCAATTGCATAATGATGCAATAAATTCGGATGAAAAGGGTACGATGCATGAAAATGTGAGCGGTGCTGAAGATGAGAGCCAGCTCACTTAGTCCAATACAGAGAAAGTTAAATCTCGAACCCTAGGTGAGGTACATGTTCACACAGAAGATTTTCTTTGAAGATATTTTGTCGGAAGACATTGGTCACAGTCTTCAATCGCTAATTTGAGTGATTTATGAGGAGAAGTTGGCAATTACATGAGTAGTTCATCGTTACTACTGATACAAATACACAAGAACAATTGGAGACCATCGATATAGTAATACGTATTACAACAGAATATGCTGTACAAGTATACCAGATCGAGTAATTTACATGCTGTAGGGTAAAACAAAGGCAGGGTTTGTCTTCCTTGGTTGTGGTAATAAATTACAACATTATATGTTAACAAACGCTTTCATTTGTTTTCTTTACAGATCCCAATTTTTCTATAGCTGCGGACGCTCGTCAGTTATTTGGAGAGTAAAACAGACAGCCCAAGAGGCCCAAGCCTCCGAAAGAACCCAGGTTCTAGCCGAACCAAAACGTGCACATCAAGATTACAAAGATGACCGGTAAGTTGATATTAAGCAGTCAAACTTGTGTTAGCCTCTAAATAAAGGCAACCCTGTGAATCAAGGCCATTCTTTTAAATATTGTCATAGAAGTTTTAGAACAAATTGACATACGAATGAAGGCCACCTGTCAATAAAGTTCAAAGTATGTCATCCCTCTAAGGATGATCTTTGTTCACAGATTTGACGATACGTGTACGTATCTTAATTTCCACATTCTTCTATTTGCACGCTGGTTTTATGATCCATTATGATTAAAGTTACATTTATAAATTATCAAATTGTTTAATAGTTGAGTTAAAATGCCCGCCTCATTGTCTCTTCATAATGTGTATTTAAACCATTGATTCTTACTAACTCATAATTATTTCCCAGAGTTGTACTAGTTCCCGATGACACATGTAAGAGTAAGTGACCTTGTGAAAACATTTTTAAAAATATATGTCTAATGTATATCTTCGTGATTTTTTATCATTACGCTTAGGATACATTAAATTTGTGACAGAAGCGATAATTTTGTCTCTAACTTATACATCGTTTGAGTTATGAATCAAGTCCACGAACTTCTGGGACACCCCTCGTATACATGTACTACGTTCATTGACTTTCAGCTGGTACCATATTTCTCTTTTCTTTATCATCGAGAAATAGTTTAAGCTCTACGAATCCTTTGAAACTTACTTTATGCGTATAAGATTTACTGATTTTTATGTTCTATCTGAGTATTAGGATTCCATTGTTATCCCTTCCTAGTATCTCGAGTGATAAAAGAATTGTGTTGCTTATATCATAGCAACAGTTGCCAATTTTACTGGGACATTTACGAATATAGATGACGGGTAGAATGTAGATGAATACAATATTTCATTTTCTTTCTTTCTTTCTTTCTTTGGGTTTAGCGCCATTTTCAACATTATTTCAGTCATATCGTGGCGGGCAATTATCCTAACCAACTTCCCTGGATTTAATTAAGGCTTTAGCCAGTACTAACCACATTCTACCCGGAAGCTAAGTACTGTCAAGCTACCCAACATAATTCATATTTCATTTTAGACGTCCCGAACATGTAGGATTGTTTAATACATGTATTGTATAGATTACAACGATTAACCTTTCAGTGGAAAAACGTATGCTGAGAAGATAACCTTTCCCAACGTGTACGTCAGAGTGAAACTGTGAACGTCCATATAATAGTCTGTAGTTACAATCCGAGATCGGAAACCAGTCACAGATCGGAGCTTTCTCATTGGTCAACCTAAGGACTAAGCTCAGGAACAACCAATCAGATTATTAGATTTTGCGACTGGTCTCCATTCTCAGTTTTGTAACTTCAGACCCAGTTGCCACTAAATAATAACGAAGAGACACTCAAATACATGACCATTTAAAAGAAACGAAGCCACTAAATACATTGTTAAGAATGTGTCAGAATTGATTCTGTAGCATCCAATGTCATTACAAAGACATCATTTAATATAAATGTGTCCGGTTTTATTAGGTATTATATCTTAGGCAAATACACGTATTAAATGAGTGCGTTTCATTAATTTTCATTTAATAAAAGTACCGGCTGTTGTGAGGTCTGCAGGGTTCGAGAAGAAATTTTATCCTAATGTCATTGACTCATTGTCATTATTTTAGTAGTCATTCTTTTCGAATCATCCACGATAGAGAGTATCAATTAATAAATAATAATAAATACTGGCTTCGTTTGCTCATTTTGGGTGTCTGCATGGTTACCTCCTAGTGGCTCGTTTAATTCCATATTGTATATATATATATATATATATATTGCCTGTAATAGTGTTTGCTCTCTTTCTAACTATTTACTTATACAAAATAAATCCAACACACTGTCAAAAATATTCTCAAGGGCATCTAAGATGTTCACTTATGTTTACACCAATGCGTTTATACACCTCATATCATGCGTCTAAACATCTCTCCCCCTGGGTGTCTACATATCTCCCATACGTCTTAACATCTCTTCCCCTGGGTGTCTACATATCTCCCATACGTCTTAACATCTCTTCCCCTGGGTGTCTGCATATCTCCCATACGTCTTAACATCTCTTCCCCTGGGTGTCTGCATATCTCCCATACGTCTTAACATCTCTTCCCCTGGGTGTCTGCATATCTCCCATACGTCTTAACATCTCTCCCCCAGGGTGTCTACATATCTCCCATACGTCTTAACATCTCTTCCCCTGGGTGTCTGCATATCTCCCATACGTCTTAACATCTCTTCCCCTGGGTGTCTGCATATCTCCCATACGTCTTAACATCTCTTCCCCTGGGTGTCTGCATATCTCCTATACGTCTTAACATCTCTTCCCCTGGGTGTCTGCATATCTCCCATACGTCTTAACATCTCTTCCCCTGGGTGTCTGCATATCTCCCATACGTCTTAACATCTCTCCCCCAGGGTGTCTACATATCTCCCATACGTCTTAACATCTCTTCCCCTGGGTGTCTGCATATCTCCCATACGTCTTAACATCTCTTCCCCTGGGTGTCTGCATATCTCCCATACGTCTTAACATCTCTTCCCCTGGGTGTCTGCATATCTCCCATACGTCTTAACATCTCTCCCCCTGGGTGTCTACATATCTCCCATACGTCTTAACATCTCTTCCCCTGGGTGTCTACATATCTCCCATATGTCTTAACATCTCTTCCCCTGGGTGTCTGCATATCTCCCACACGTCTTAACATCTCTCCCCCTGGGTGTCTACATATCTCCCATATGTCTTAACATCTCTTCCCCTGGGTGTCTGCATATCTCCCATACGTCTTAACATCTCTTCCCCTGGGTGTCTGCATATCTCCCACACGTCTTAACATCTCTTCCCCTGGGTGTCTGCATATCTCCCATGCGTCTTAACATCTCTCCCCCAGGGTGTCTACATATCTCCCATACGTCTTAACATCTCTTCCCCTGGGTGTCTACATATCTCCCATACGTTTTAACATCTCTTCCCCTGGGTGTCTGCATATCTCCCATACGTCTTAACATCTCTCCCCCAGGGTGTCTACATATCTCCCACACGTCTTAACATCTCTCCCCCTGGGTGTCTACATATCTCCCATATGTCTTAACATCTCTCCCCCAGGGTGTCTACATATCTCCCACACGTCTTAACATCTCTCCCCCAGGGTGTCTACATATCTCCCATACGTCTTAACATCTCTCCCCCAGGGTGTCTACATATCTCCCACACGTCTTAACATCTCTCCCCCTGGGTGTCTACATATCTCCCATATGTCTTAACATCTCTCCCCCAGGGTGTCTACATATCTCCCACACGTCTTAACATCTCTCCCCCAGGGTGTCTACATATCTCCCATACGTCTTAACATCTCTCCCCCAGGGTGTCTACATATCTCCCATACGTCTTAACATCTCTCCCCCAGGGTGTCTACATATCTCCCACACGTCTTAACATCTCTCCCCCTGGGTGTCTACATATCTCCCATACGTCTTAACATCTCTTCCCCTGGGTGTCTGCATATCTCCCATACGTCTTAACATGTCTCCCCCAGGGTGTCTACATATCTCCCATACGTCTTAACATCTCTTCCCCTGGGTGTCTGCATATCTCCCATACGTCTTAACATCTCTCCCCCAGGGTGTCTACATATCTCCCACACGTCTTAACATCTCTCCCCCTGGGTGTCTACATATCTCCCATATGTCTTAACATCTCTCCCCCAGGGTGTCTACATATCTCCCATACGTCTTAACATCTCTCCCCCAGGGTGTCTACATATCTCCCATGCGTCTAAACATCTCACTTCAACGGGACTAAACAACCCGCGCCGTGCTTTTAAACATCTCACTCATGGGCGTTTTTACAGCCCACATCAGGACATCTATAAACCGTGCGGCAATGGTGTAACAATGGTGTTCAGGCCGCTCTTACATCCTATTTCCTAGTTGCCTTTGGTGTTCGTATTTTATATCCATTTCTACATTTAAAAAGAAACATTGAAATAATACAACTCACACGTGATCTTCAACAACAACAAAAGCATCATTAGTGTCTTATTAGAGTCTACTTTTATTGTCATCTATTAATCTTCGCTTTTTTACATGTTTTTAATTATTATTTCATATTTCATTTGGATATTTATCTAGTATTCCGTTGTTCATATTTATTCACTTCAAACATCTTATGTTTCGAATTTTTCATCTCAGTTATAATGTCACCAGTAATTTCAAACAATACGTGTCTTATATGCAATACAATGTAAGACGGTAAAATTAATTTCCAATATCTCAAAAAAAAAACTTATTTGATGAAATATCCTGACACCAAACTCTTGAATATTCACAGTATTGATAACAGAAAGACAATCTTGCAACAAGAACAAATTAACCAGTCGCTTACATCGTTGTAGTTATATAGTCGTTTGTTCACCATATTTCCAAATTAAACTGCTATAACTAAATTTGACTTGCCTAAATAATGTATCCATACATGATAAAAGGTGTTAAACTTTTAATTCCGAACATTTTGTGTGCTGTGTAAAAATAATTCTTCGATCTTGAAAGCTGTTATCTTTTATTCATATGCTATAATAATTTACCGCACTAACACCAATTACTTCAAAGTTGTGCTTCATACCATTCCTTAAATAACATACAAAAAGTATTTAAAAATTATATTTTTCAATTAGTAAAACACTTAAGTATTTCACTTACATTATTTTTGCTCTCATTTTAGAATTTCATTTCATGAATAGTAGACATATGAAAGGAAACTCATTTAATAGCAATAATATGAATAGAATTATCGCAAGCCATGTTTCTGACATTTGTTCTTAGGAAACCACTCCATATCACATTATAAGTAGAACTTTATTATTTTTAAAGCCAATGTATCATTTATGAGTGCGTATTGGGATTCATTCAAATTTGAGTAATCAATAATTTAGCACGAATTCAACTTTACTGACATGGAATGTTGTCTAGATTATTGTTTTAAAAATCGACAATGTGTTTTATATTCTAGCCCCCAGTTCAAATACAGCTGCGGCCGGCAAAGTCCACTCTGGACTGTAAACAGGAACGCTCTTTCTTGTGGAGATAGACCTATAACCAATCAGCTAGCTCGACACAGAACACCACATAGAGACTTCAAACCTGAAAGACCAATCAAAACGCCGATATCAAATGCGGCACTCAAAGCAGAGGCCACAGAACGATTACTAACTTTATCAACACCTAAGCCTAGAGATGATGGACCCTTTAGACAACCAGAATGGGGAGTAAGTTTATTTTCGTTTTGAATCTCTCTTTTGTCGTAATGCATGCTGGCTGTGTTGAGTTAACCGGTGTCACAACTCTGTCAGTCTTGTTATAAGGTGTAAAATAGAAGTTTTTATGTCCGAGGAACGGTACTGCCATTCTCTTACTTTTACCTTTCAGCACGCTTTGAAGAGTTTGCTCTAATATAAATAAGACGCCTTACAATCGTGTTAAGATTATAATAAATCAGTAAACTAGACATAAAATTGCTAATTAGTTTATGGTTAAATTTACCTTTTAGTAATTGTGTGCATCTATTTCATACATCAACTCAGCGTATCTGATATAATATTATGTACAGTAGGTTACTTGTAAAAGAGTTAGAAACTGAAGAAACCTGATTTTGTAAGAAAAGAATGCAAATGTTGTCATGACAACTAAGAACAAAGGGCTAATAGTATGGAAAATTTTAATTTTAATGTAGAGTTACCATAGTTACCAATCGTTCTCGTGCTCCACAGAAACAACCGTGATCTGAATCTTTTCGTCCAGCCATGATCTTCATACACATTTGTTTTTTAATTTAGATTTGGTTTGATTTTGAATTTTATCATTTTAGTTTAGGGGGGAGTGCTCTTAGTTGCATATTAGTATTCCGTTGTTCTTATTTTCCATAAACGGAACCTTGTTAAATTTGCTTCTCCGGAGAAGTTCTCATTACGATGAGGGGAGTTTTGTGTAATCAGTAACTACATTAATTCACTAATTGTTCCAGGTTTCTTCGAGTGCTAAAAATGCTTCAGCTACATCACGCTGTCTTGAACTGGCACGTCCGAAGCCTGTAGTAGACGATTATAAACTTCCGCGAGACGAACAATGGGGTGTGACACGTGCTGCTAAGCGTGCAACGCCTTCTGGAAGGATTGATGAGTTGTCAAGACCAATTGTGAGAGCAACAATGGACCATGTGCAATTTAATCCCGATGCCTTCCTAGTAAAACCATTAGCTCTGAAAGGTTCATTCCCGGACAGAGTAGTCCAGTTGTCTAGAGCCATTGATCGTTAAAACTTTTTTTTTATTTTGTGTTGGTAGCTTTGGCAACAGTGGGTTATTAAAAGTGGAAAAAATAAAACACATCTTCATAAACACAGGAATAATTGTCTTGAATACCTGTTTCGTGATAAATCAAGCGATTTAAATTTGTCCAATCGCTTTTGAGTTTTATTTCAATATCTTAAAACGTTTATTAAGTCATTGCCTTCTAATTTCACAGTATATGCTTTAATATTCGTAGAACATGAAAGTGTGTACCTTGCAATTATTGTATAGAGGACAAATAACATTATTTTTAACAAGAACAAAATAATGACTGAAATTGAGTGTTGCACAATGCAAGTTTTTTTTCACGAATGAACTTCAACAACTGACCATAAGAAACTTCGTGTACTGAAATGTTTTGGGCAGTACCGAGAAAAACTATTAATCAAAGGTTTAATGCAAAATTAATGCAACTGCTCCTTTACATGGTAATCTTAGTTATATGAGTTTTGCACTAAACTAAAATCCCCACCTTAGAGTATTATAAGGAGAACCATATTGGTTCTATGTGACAGTATTATAAAATTCATTTAATGAATAACTGATTGTATATTTTAGAAGTAGATTGTAATTACATGTACATGTAAATAATATTTATCATATATTTATTGGTTTGCAGTATAAAAGTGGAAAGCAAAAATATACTGACGAATTATATTCAGTGATAGTTTTGCTTTCATACTTTAAAACGCAACATCAGTCAACCATTGTTTCAAATTTACAATCAGTATTACTCACGGCATGGTACAAGTGGCTTAACTTGTCTTTTAAAGGAGTATGCAAACCTACAATATGGCTTTTGGGGAGGCTTGCCTTCCCATACTTATTAAAGAGGATAAAGGTCATTTGAGGTTATTACCGAATCCTTACTACGGCGGTAATCAAGACCGGAAATACTTCCGCGATCTAATCAATACCGACATTACCATGCCTTGAAATTAGTAGACACTTAGAAAAAACACGGACAATAGTGTTGTTTTTCGGGTCAGGTAATTCGTTTTTAGTCTAGTATTTATTAAAGTTAACATAGGAGTGTTTTCTTCAACGTGATTCTGTTTGTTTCCGGAATATGTTGACACGTTGATGTTAAACATACACTGATGTAGAATATACATGTAATTGGCTACCCAGGACAACATTCGAATGAATTTTCGTCATCACTTTTCGTTCATAAGAATGGTTCTCTGTAGAAACTATATCCCGTTTTAAGGTAAATTTCAATATGTTTATTATTGGCTTATCACCAGTAACCACTTAACAGAGGTTATGTAAGGATGCATGCTCCAACATTGAATACTAACAATAATGAAAGCATACTATTACAATACTGCTTGCATAATTTTTGCAACTTTTACTAATGCTATCCTATACTGACCATATCTTACAGGTGAAAATCGTTCGGTAAAAACTGCCATGAGAAATATATGTGTATGAGCGTGTGTGAATGAGTGCAAGCAGAACCGACTATTTGCATCAATTTTCAACTTCATTGTAAAAACAAACACTGTGATAGAATTTACATTATTTTTATGTCAATTTTTGTATCATATCTAATTATACAATGTATCAATGTGTGACCTATTTTTATTTATACAAGTATATTATTCTTCACTTCAACATATACTGGTCCAAACCTTCAACAGAATAAAACACAATTCCTTACATATTCCACACTGTGTACTACATAAATCAGAATACTGTATATATCTATGCTTCAATGAACATTTTTAACCTGCAAGTGCATGGTAAATAAAAGAAAATATTTAACTGAACAGTAACTGACTGCATTTTTTAATAAGTCTCTCATGAATAAAGTTATTTCAATTCAAGATGTATTCAATCCTGATGTAGTTTATTCATTTATTTGTGTGATAATATCGAAAGAAATCTACTAATTATTGCAGTCAAATTTACCAATGATATGTATTATTCTTAAGTAGCAAAATCATGCTTTAATTTTGCACCATTCAAGTTTTTTTTCTAAACTGTATCCTCATAAGCCAGTATTGTTTTCTTACAAGAAGTAATCAGGGTCCTAAATGGAACTAAATACACAGAATTTAAATCTTAGTTACCAAAATTTGTTCTGTTTTGAGTCTGAAAGTGAAGAAACGTCACTCAGGAGTCGAAACTCTACAAGATGTAAATACTTGCTTTGGTTAATTTCTTTTACAATTTAATGTACTTATTGAGAACATTGGAGTGTGTTTTTGAATTTGTCACCCAGAATATAAACAAAGCAATCAAAATCATTTACTTAAAACTCTTTTAATTCAAACTCAAAGGAACTGAATCGTATTGAGTACTAGTAAGGAAACATGACAAGCCTTGTGGGTAATAAATATCTCTACATTGAGAGCTAAGATTTGAATACTGAGTCTTATTGATCATTTAGGGCCCTAGATGATAGTAGGACCCTTAATTGTCACATGTGTATGAAATATGACTGATGTATTTATTGTGCTTTGATTTTTTCAACTTTATAAAATGCTGTTATTCTATTTTTCATATAAAGATTTGGAAGTTTTATTTTCAAATAAATAAGAAAAAGGTAAAAATTGTGTTGCTCCTTTAAAGACTGCAGTTTTAATTTTGAATATATGAGAATCGTTCAAAGACATTTATCTACCATACATTAAATGTTGTGAATGTGAACACAATCACCCTGATGTAACTGATTTGCTTCTTTCAATTAAAATTGTTCAAAAGCTTTTGGCTCCATACATAAAATGCCACAAATCTTCCTTGATGATACACACTAATTTTAAATGAGTGCTTGTTTTGCAATATATCAGGCTTTACTGACAGTAATATCAAAAGTAAAGGCAAACTTTATCAATCAATTTATTTACATTCAAAGGGAAATAACTCATTCGTAGTAATTGAATTTCTTTTTGTCAAGACATATAAAACATTGTGTATGTGCAGTAATAATATACATTCCTGATAACATGATTTCATTTAGAATGTTAAGAATTCAGTACCATATATATACCAATTGATATCATATAAAACTTTGAGAATACCATCCAAACTTAATTTAGATCCTGGATGTGTTTGAAATGGATTTAAACATCAATACATAAATATACATTATCATACATGTATGTGCACCTATGGGCTACAGTCTTAAACAATTATTGTTTCATTGAAATTATTTAAATAAACTTCCATGCCTCAAATTGATTTAGATGACAAAATAAAGAGATTTAAGCCTGAAGACATCAGATATTAAGTTTTATAACCTAAGAACCAGCTAACTTATTTTCCATATCTATAAAAACAACATTTACACATTCAAATACTTTATTATACAAAGAATAGTTCAAAATATAAACACATTTTGCATACAATAAGACTTGAGTAAAATCCTTAGGACAAAATATTTTACAAATTACAATTTTATGTATATATTCATATCTAATCCTTATGAATTTTCTGATCAAAGAAAATGAAAATATATGTGACCTAGCGTTTCGATGAAAATAGCAGTTTATCTTAAGCCAATCAGATTGAAATATCCGATTAAGGATCATTTACACTTATGTTATGTTCAATTGACTTGGATACCATTGAGTTCTCAGCAACAAATGTTTGTATGTCAACTTTCGATTGTTTTCCATACACAATTATCAACACTGATTTCTCGGCTTTGTACCGAAACAAGAGACGACTATTCAAACCATAGATGGCTACGACTCACGAAATGAACCTTCCGCATCAAGTTTTTGGTTAGTGCAGCAATTTAGGCATTAGTACACAATTCCATTCAATGTGCATGCCCCCTATGGTTTAAACATGAAAATGATAAATAACACAAATATTGCTGGCTATTCATATACTGTTTGATAATCTGTGACTACGAATAATCTGTCTGATTCTAATGATAGCAACATGGGTCATAAATTTCTGTAAGTGTTCAACTAAAATAATTGAAGAAATCATTTCAAATTAATAGCATATTGAGTACATTCTAGAACAAGCTGACATGGGATTGGTTGACACGAAGGTCAATTTGAGGTCAAACTTATCCAATCACATAACTGATGGTTATAACTTATCTATAAGAGTTTAAGTATAAAAATGCCAGCAAAGACACTGATTTATACAATCATAAACATTGATATTTCATCACAACTAAATCACAAGTTGTATAGCCAGGCAGTTGCTAAGTCCAGAGTTGAGCTGAAATCTAACATATGAGTCAGAGATAATATAAACACAATAAAAAAATGTACTGATGGATTTTAGCCTAATTTTCTTAACCTCACATTTTTGGCTTCCATTTATAACTTAATTAAATGTTTATACAAAACAGAATTTTCCAATAGTACAATGGTGTTATACATGCCAAAACTCATCACTGAACACTTTCCAGATGGAAGTACTTGATCCCATCCATGGAGAATTGTAACATACGATTTTTAGAAGTAACACAGATTCCAACTCATCATTTGACCTCACTTTTAGACATTAAATAAGTCTCATATTGTATAGTAGAGGTTTTAAACATGTTTATTTTCTTCTTGATTTGTTTCGGTGTTTCTTGGTAGTAGTTTTTAGGGTCCCGAGCCATCGCCTGAATAAAAAAATGTTGAATTAGAGAGATAACCATGAGAAAAAACAACATTACATGAATCATAAATAATTTATGAACAAGAGGGCCATGATGGCCCTATAAATGCTCACCAGGATAAAAGGTCATTTGGAGATTAACATTGTTGAAGTTTTCTATAAAAGTCTAAGTAAGATCAAGTGACCGATCTGGGCCGTTTTTTATCCCATGGCCATCATATGAACAGATTTATAAGAGGTCCATTAGACAAAGCTAGATACCAAATATCTTAGCTCTAGGCCTTGTGGTTTCGGAGAAGATTTTTTAAAATTTTCCTATATAAAATAGAATAAACCCCAGGGCAGGGCCAATATTGACCCCGGGGCCATAATTTGAACAAACTTGGTAGAGGTCCACTAGACAATGCCACATACAAAATATCTAAGCTCTAGGCCTTGCGGTTTAGGAGAAGAAGATTTTTTAAATTTTCCCATATAAGTCTATATAAATCAAGTGACCCCCGGGGCGGGGCCAATTTTGACCCTAGGGCAATAATTTGAACAAACTTGGTAGAGGTCCACTAGATAATGCTACATACCAAATATCTTAGCTCTAGGCCTTGTGGTTTCGGAGAAGAAGATTTTTTAAATTTTCCTATATAAGTCTATATAAATCAAGTGACACCCGGGGCGGGGCCAATTTTGACCCTAGGGCAATAATTCAAACAAACTTGGTAGAGGTCCTCTATACAATGCTACATACCAAATATCTCAGCTCTAGGCCTTGTGGTTTCGGAGAAGAAGATTTTTAAAATTTTCCTATATAAAATAGAATAAACCCCAGGGCAGGGCCAATTTTGACCCTAGGGCAATAATTTGTACAAACTTGGTAGAGGTCCACTAGATAATGCCACATACAAAATATCTAAGCTCTAGGCCCTGCGGTTTCGGAGAAGAAGATTTTTTTAAATTTTCCTATATAAGTCTATATAAATCAAGTGACCCCCGGGGTGGGGCCAATTTTGACCCTAGGGTAATAATGTGAACAAACTTGGTAGAGGTCCACTAGACTATGCTACACACCAAATATCAAAGCTCTAGGCATGTAGTTTTTGACAAGAAGATTTTTTAAATTTCCTATATAAGTCTATGTAAAATCAAGTTACCCCGGGGCGGAGCTAATTTTGACCCCAGGTGAATAATTTGAACAAACTTTGTAGAATTCGATTAGACAATGCTACATACCAAATATCTCAGCTCTAGGCCCTGTGGTTTCAGACAAGAAGATTTTTTAAGTTTTTTCTATTTGTAGCCATAGCAACCAGAATTTTTAATGAAATTTAATTTTTTGAACAACTTTGAAAGGGGACCACCCAAGGATCATTCCAGCAAAGTTTGGTTGCAATCGGCATAGCGGTGTAGGAGGAGATGTTGTTTTAAGTAAACATGGACGCCACGTAATTGTAATGACGCACGATGGACGCAGGGCGATCACAAAAGCTCACCCTGAGCACATTCGTGCTCTGGTGAGCTAAAAATACCATGCCATGTACACCAGCACAAGGGTTAACAAAAACAAGAGGGCCATGATGGCCCTATAAATGCTCACCAGGAGAAAAGGTCATTTGGAATTTAACATTGTTGAAGTTTTCTATACAAGTCTAAGTAAGATCAAGTGACCGATCTGGGCCGTTTTTATCCCATAGCCATTATATGAACAGATTTAAAAGAGGTCCATTAGACAAAGCTACACACCAAATATCTTAGCTCTAGGCCTTGTGGTTTCGGAGAAGAAGATTTTTTTTAAAAATTCCTATATAAAATAGAATAAACCCCAGGGCAGGGCTAATTTTGACCCCGGGGCCATAATTTGAACAAACTTGGTAGAGGTCCACTAGACAAAGCCACATACAAAATATCTAAGCTCTAGGCCTTGCAGTTTCGGAGAAGAAGATTTTTTAAATTTTCCTATATAAGTCTATATAAATCAAGTGACCCCTGGGGCGGGGCCAATTTTGACCCTAGGGCAATAATTTGAACAAACTTGGTAGAGGTTCACTAGACAATGCTACATACCAAATATCTTAGCTCTAGGCCTTGTGGTTTCGGAGAAGAAGATTTTTTAAATTTTCCTATATAAAATAGAATAAACCCCAGGGCAGAGCCAATTTTGACCCTAGGGCAATAATTTGAACAAACTTGGTAAAGGTCCACTAGATAATGCTACATACCAAATATCTTAGCTCTAGGACTTGTGGTTTCGGAGAAGAAGATTTTTTAAATTTTCCTATATAAGTCTATATAAATCAAGTGACCCCCGGGGCGGGGCCAATTTTGACCCTAGGGCAATAATTTGAACAAACTTGGTAGAGGTCCACTAGACAATGCTACATACCAAATATCTTAGCTCTAGACCTAGTGGTTTCGGAGAAGAAGATTTTTTAAATTTTCCTATATAAGTCTATATAAATCAAGTGACCCCAGGGGCGGCGCCAATTTTGACCCTAGGGCAATAATTTGAACAAACTTGGTAGAGGTCCACTAGACAATGCTACATACCAAATATCTTAGCTCTAGGCCTTGTGGTTTCGGAGAAGAAGATTTTTAAAATTTTCCTATATAAAAAAGAATAAACCCCAGGGCAGAGCCAATTTTGACCCTAGGGCAATAATTTGAACAAACTTGGTAGAGGTCCACTAGATAATGCTACATACCAAATATCTTAGCTCTAGGCCTTGTGGTTTCAAAGAAGAAGATTTTTTAAATTTTCCTATATAAGTCTATATAAATCAAGTGACCCCCGGGGCGGGGCCAATTTTGACCCTAGGGCAATAATTTGAACAAACTTGGTAGAGGTCCACTAGACTATGCTACACACCAAATATCAAAGCTCTAGGCATTGTAGTTTTTGACAAGAAGATTTTTTAAATTTCCTATATAAGTCTATGTAAAATCAAGTTACCCCCGGGGCGGAGCCAATTTTGACCCCAGGGTAATAATTTGAACAAACTTTGTAGAGTTTCATTAGACAATGCTACATACCAAATATCTCAGCTCTAGGCCCTGTGGTTTCAGACAAGAAGATTTTTTAAGTTTTCTCTATTTGTAGCCATAGCAACCAGAATTTTTAATGAAATTTAATTTTTTGAACAACTTTGAAAGGGGACCACCAAAGGATCATTCCAGCAAAGTTTGGTTGCAATCGGCATAGCGGTGTAGGAGGAGATGTTGTTTTAAGTAAACATGGACGCCACAAAATCGTAACGACGCACGATGGACGCAGGGCGATCACAAAAGCTCACCCTGAGCACATTCGTGCTCTGGTGAGCTAAAAAGTGATTTATTTCTATTGTGGACCCATAAAGATAAAACTTCTAATTCTTTCACTCATGCCGATTTTACTCGCATCTCCCAATATTTATGTCTTGTTAACAACATTTAATGCCATGCCTACAATGATTTGATTAAAGTACCGACAAGCATGATGTGACATACCTTATAATCTTCATCATATTTATCTAACATATAGGTACAATACAGAACCTCAGGCTCTGATAATTTGTTGGTTTTTGCAACAGGTACACTAGCACTAGCTTCAAGAGCTGAAACAAAAACAAAATACAAGATAAATAAAGTGCTACTATATCTACATATATATTGCAGTGATGAATCTACAAACCATATAATTAACAAACCGTAACATTACACTCGAAGTCAGCTTTCTCTTCACACACTTTGAGAGAAGGTAAACAATTGCTTACAAAATCAGGTGGAGATATGGTAGGAACTGATAGGTAACTCTTGAGTACTGCTGGAGTAGATTGTATGTAAAACACAACTGAAAAACTTACTATACTATACTGTAGTATAAATTAAACATGATTAAATAAAGACATAACCACATGGCTTAAAACCAAGTACAACTTAAGTCCAGGATAATGTAGTTATGTCCAACTATAATCACAATGGCAACAAAAGAACTGGTTCTTGCTTGTTTTGTGACATTACTGTTGTATTTATAAAATTACTAAAACAAATTCATAATGCTTATACATTACTACTGAATTCTTATAAAATAGCCTAAATTAATTATGTGTTCTTTTTTCAATTTAAACTGAAGAATCAATGATAGGCAAAGACAAGGTTTTGAAACCAGAAAGTTTACATTTTATAACATGCTCTTTTGACGGTTTCTCCTCTTCTTCCACTTCTGTCAGGTCATCAGAATGCTTAGGTCCAAGGGATTCCTGTATATAAATAGAAATACAGTCAAACCACTGAACAAAGACCAGCCTTAACAAATACATAATCTAGCCTATATATTGACAGGTGGCCAATATTCAGATGTCAGTTTGTTCTAAATGATCAAAGATATATAACTAGTACATTCTAAGTTCTAACAGTAACTTATCCTTCTACTAGAAACCAGCAACTTTTCCCATGTAAAGGAAAATTGACATTGTCAGATTTTCCCTGCTGTGACCACAAATCGAACCAGATTGCCTCGCACTAACCACTGGACCATGGCCACAGCTAAATGTTGCTAGAAAGTGTTACATGTAACATGTACTAAGGATCTATAAAAATGATGATAAAACCTGTACTAATGTGTGATTAATTGAATGAAACATTACACTGACCAGTACAATGATCGTTTAAATACCTTTTTTCACCTAAATACCTTAATCTTCAAAAAGACTTTTGAAAAAACCCTTCATACAAACCTTTGTTGTCTTGATACGAATGGTCTTGTTTGGATCAGCACTGATCCCCATATCAGCCAGGTTTTTCAAAACACTTTTCTTTCTGTCCCAAGATTCTGCAATCTCCTTGCTGAAACAAGTAAATAGTGCCATAACACGAACAACCAATATAACATAGTGCCATAACACAAATAACCAATATAGCATAGTGCCATAACACAAATAACCAATATAGCATAGTGCCATAACACAAACAACCAATATAACATAGTGCCATAACACAAACAACCAATATAACATAGTGCCATAACACAAACTACCAATATAGCATAGTGCCATAACACAAATAACCAATATAGCATAGTGCCATAACACAAACAACCAATATAACATAGTGCCATAACACAAACAACCAATATAGCATAGTGCCATAACACAAACAACCAATATAACATAGTGCCATAACACAAACAACCAATATAACATAGTGCCATATAAACACAAACAACCAATATAACATAGTGCCATATAAACACAAACAACCAATATAGCATAGTGCCATAACACAAATAACCAATATAGCATAGTGCCATAACACAAACAACCAATATAACATAGTGCCATAACACAAACAACCAATATAGCATAGTGCCATAACACAAACAACCAATATAACATAGTGCCATAACACAAACAACCAATATAACATAGTGCCATATAAACACAAACAACCAATATAACATAGTGCCATATAAACACAAACAACCAATATAACATAGTGCCATATAAACACAAACAACCAATATAACATAGTGCCATAACACAAACAAATATAGCATAGTGCCATAACACAAACAACCAATATAACATAGTGCCATATAAACAAAAACAACCAATATAACATAGTGCCATATAAACACAAACAACCAATATAACATAGTGCCATAACACAAACAACCAATATAACATAGTGTCATAACACAAACAACCAATATAACATCAGAGTTGAATCTAGGATAATAAAACAATGGGCCAACTCCCCCACCCCCAACAAAAAAATGTGCCAATTTGAATTTCAAAGTGGGCCATTGAAAACAACAAAAAAATGGATTCTGAAGTTACAGTTTTTCACACTTATCTATAGTCGAAGGGCCTTTAACGATGGTACGTATGCATTGCATTTCAGTTCATCAACAATACAAAATAAACAAGAGGGCCACATTGGCCCTTTATCGCTCACCTGAGAACCAAGGCCAATAATCAATGACCAGGTAATATAGTTTCCATCTTGTAAAACTCATTTTTACGTAGATTTTGAGATCAAAACCAACAATGAAGGTATAATACTGTTAAACAAGCTAAAACATAGCAAATTTTCTAATCCAAGGGTCCATAACTCTTGAAGTTGTGGTCCGATTCCACCCATAACTTTACATGTCCATAACCATAAGGTCATACACATTCATTGTAAATATGATTAGGATCGGTGAATAAATGAAGGCGCTAGAGTGTAAACAAGCTAAAATATAGCATATTTGCTAAGTCAAGGGCCCATAACTCTTGAAGATGATGTCCGATTCCGCCCATAATCGAACTTGTTCGAGAACTTTTGGTTATACTCATTTACTGAAAATATTATTAGGATCAGTGCATAAATGAAGGCGCTAGTGTGTAAACAAGCTAAAATATAGCATATTTTCAAAATCAAGGGCCCATAACTCTTGAAGTTTGGGTCCGATTCCATCCATAATCGAACTTGTCCAAGATCTTTTGGTTATACACATTTACTGAAAATATTATTAGGATCGGTGAATAAATGTAGGTGCTAGAGTGTAAACAAGCTAAAATATAGCAAATTTTCAAAGTCAAGGGCCCATAACTCTTGAAGTTCTGGTCCGATTCTGCCCATAATCGAACTTGTCCAAGATCTCTTGGTTATACACATTTACTGAAAATATGATTAGGATTGGTGAATAAATGAATGCGCTAGAGTGTAAACAAACTCAAATATAGTAAATTTTCTAAGTCAAGGGCACATAACTCTTGGAGTTCTGGTCCGATATTGCCCATGATAGAACTTGTCCAAGATCTTTTGGTTATACACATTTACTGAAAATATGATCAGGATTGGTGAATAAATGAAGGCGCTAGAGTGTAAACAAGCTAAATATAGCAAATTTTGTAATTCAAGGGCCCATAACTCTAGACGTTATTATCAGATTTTGCCCATAATCGAACTTAGCCGAAACATTGTGGCCATATACATTGTGAGCAAGTTTAATCAAGATTCGTAAAGAGTTGCGGTTGCTAGAGTGTAAACAAACTAATTGTGGACGGACGCCGGACATTCACCGATCCTAAAAGCTCACCTGATGAATCAGGTGAGCTAAAAAGACCAGTTTAGTTGTGGGACCCAGAACTATCTTACCTACTGTTCGTAAAACATAAATTCCACAACAATCCTAAACTAGAATCTATTATTGATCTAATACATACAAAGCATTGAATCACAGCTAAAATGTCAAACAGGTCATAAACATGTGTGATCTTTAAACAGCCAGCCAACATCACACAAATACCAGAGGGACACCGACGGCTGCTTGTCTTTGATCTTTAAAATTCACCGCTCTTTAATTCTGCCACAGCGTTAGTTTGGGGGTACAAAGTTTTCAGCTCTATGGTACGCACAGGGGTGACAATATTGCCGATTTTTTATGAAAATATCTCAAGAAGTGGCAGTTATGTATTAGTTATCGTTCATATTTTGAATTTTATGGGATATATCACAAGCGACGCGAAGCGGAGCGCAGTGATATGTCGCATAAAATTCAAAATATGAACGATAACTGATTTACAGTTTGTCCTAATTTCTGTCACGTGCGCATGTTCTGTCTCGACAAAAACTGTCAATCATCACTATATTATCAATTTGACACCGCTCACAAAGTAGGAAATTTAAAAGACAGCGGGGGCATTCAGTGTGCTTTAGAGCCAGCATTTACCTGTAACAATGGATTTTCACTTAGCTTACGACGAATTCTAGATCTATCATGTTTTGTTCTCGAGGAACTGGTATTGTTATATAAACAATTAATACCCAGAAATGCACGATTGATTTCAATGTTTCTTACTGTTTAACCATTCTTTCAATTTGGACCATGAGGCCTGTGCACTGTAATTTACAGTTTTCGACCGTTCTGTTTCTTTCCAAACTTCTTGGATTCTTGCACATGTTTAAGTTCGAGTCCGGCTTAGATCGGAAAACCTTGCAAGTGTGGTGTCTAGCACTGGCCCAGATATTATACAACTTACAATCGATCTCTGAGCATCAAATCCATTCCATTCTCAACGTACTACTGTTGAATATAAGGTGCTGGTTGATTTATAAAATGCATATTCAGGTTGATTATGGTGATGAAATATTCATGTATCTACATGTAGCCTATGTATGAGTAATTGTCTGATCATAGTTTATTTAGAAATATACAAAGACAAGCTATGGAATTTGATGGGAACAATTTTATAACCATGAAACCTGGTACTATTCGTACCAAGGAAAGATGGTAACTGAAATTCTATTCTGGCATTAAATCCAACAGAAATAACGAAAACCATGGAAAATTTGTATGCTATAAGACCTGGTTCAACAAACGCTACCGAATCTCCTACGAAGTCTATGAGCAGTTTAAACTCAGCCTACTTTATTTTACGGTTAAAGGATGACGTAATAAAACTGATGCAACTTGCACCGCCCTATCCAGCGTTTGGTCACGTACGTAGCACTTATTTTCTCCATATCAGGGATTCGGCAGATTTTATGCGATATATTTTTCAAATTTCAAATGAAATGCGGACATTTCATTGGACGAGAAATTAGGACAAACTGTAAAATGAATTAATCTGCCCTGAAGGATATTCTTTAATGCAAACCGAGTTAAATATGGAAACTATGTGGTTGAAGCCAAAAAAGTCGGCCATATATGTTGTTTTAAATTTGGTCCTATTGACACCCCTGTGCACACTAAATTAACTCCAGAATCTTCACAAAATTAGGTCAAAGTGTGTGTAAAGTTTATATCTCGCAACTGAAGTACTGATTGAAAAGCAGGTGACGTCATCCTATGACGTAGGTTAACACGCGATTGACAGTAAAACTAGCTTGTAGATCTAAAATTGATTTAATTGAGGACACGCAGTTGGCAAAATAATATGTTTATCTATCCAGTGATCATTATAGATATTACGCATGGGAATATTTGTTTTGCGCCAAAAATAAAAAATATGCGAGAGATGTGGCCCACACAAACTTTTCAGTTGCGCCAATTGCTGATACATAGCGTATTTTTACCAATCCCGCACCCTAGATTCAACTCTGTAACATAGTGCCATAACACAAACAACCAATATTACATAGTGCCTTAACACAAACAACCGATATAACATAGTGCCATAACACAAACAACCGATATAATTTTTACCCAAAGGGGTTTGGCACATGAATATCGTCCATATATACACATATATAGAAAAAAGGGTTTTCTGCACACAAATATGCTTCAATATTGACACATTCCTAGATGTGAGGTAATCTACGAACTTATAATGCATTCATCATTAAGTTTTATATGTTGCCATACTGAGACTTGATGGAATGCATCGTTTCATTGGTAGTTGATAATTTGAGAACATGACCACAATGTCAGCCTCAAGGACAAAAATAGCAAATTGAAGAGGAAAAGTGAACAAATCGCCAGTTGCTGCAGCGCGTATGATCTGTTTATGCATTAATTGATAGTTAATAGGTTTTGTTATCTACTGCATGCTCTTTTCCCCCTGCCAGTGATACAGTTATTGTTAGTACTGTACAGTTCGGATGGTTTGTCCGAAAATCGTGAATCGCCGCGGAATTAAAATCACGCTAAGCCACAGGTAGATTGCTACAATGCGGTGAATTGAATTTTGGCCGTCGCGTTCAGAGCGACGATGATCGACGGTGACCGTCACCACTGAAGGACAATGATTTGCGGTGGATTGCGACGACAATCGCTCAACCCGGTGATACGGGATGTCCCCTCTTTAGTCTACTCAAATCATAAAAAATTGTTGTCGATAACAGTGTTATTCACACATGATTTAATCGCCCTTTTGTGAACAAATTGTTACCTGATCAGTGTGAAAATTAGCGTCGACATAAATAATAATCAACGAGTGTTGAGAACTAAATAGTAGTTGATGAGCTTTAATTAATCTGTCAGCTTTCGTATATTGTTGCGCGAAATAATATTACATGTAAACAGTGGACTGGTTCTATTGATTAGAGCACCAAGCTACACAGGTAAAATGAGAAAAAGCGACTCAGTCTAAATAATGATTCTCTGCCTGTACGTTGCGTATATAAAACATTAAAAATAGACATATGAATATTGCCTTGTATGCTGCATATGTAAAACATGGCTACACAGTTTACAAATTCGCTTAGTAATTTGCCGGTTTTTCTACATATTTACTTCAAGAATGGGATTTCCTACTTGACAAAATTTAATCAGATGCCTGGATTTCTGTCGGTCTTGGCCGACAGTAGTAAGTGTTAAATCCTGAATTATCTTACCATGTGAGTGACGTGACTGTTTTCGGAAAATGAACGGTCAACAGAAAGCGAAGTAGAAGAAATATTCACAATAAACAGGGCTCCAGATAAGGGACACATTTGCGTTAATATGCATGCGTAAATATGCATTAGTTTTTCTGAAATACGCATAAAAAATAGTTTTAGAGCATACCGATTTGCACTTAAAATCCTAGGTACTCGTTTTACTCAATTAAAATGCGTAACTATCAAATCAAAATTAGTATACGTGACTAAAGTGATTTAACTGAACATATTGAATAAGGGAAAGGTATTGTATATTAAGCTACATATACATTCTTCACTGGATGCAAAACAAATTGATAAGAATAATTTACACATTAAATATAGAAGAACACAATACAACAAAGTACATTTAAAAGGTAAGGCCTTTGTGTGTGTTTGTGTTTATAAGTGAATACCCTTTAGAGTGGTTCCATGATTGTCATTAGCTTAAAATATCCCCTGCTAAAGAATGCAGGGGGTAAATTACCCCTTGCCCAAATATTTACCTGGAGCCCTGCAATAAATATAATTTTAGCTACTTGAGTCGGCTTGAGACCTTCGCAAATCACTGTGATCCTTAGCGATCAAAGATTACCGTCTGATAAAAAGTCATAAAACACAGTGAATTGCGACATTGGGGTGATTGCGTTTTTTCAAGATCGATGCCGCGAAAAAATTCGCCACTACAGGTGATAAATTGCTGATTACGAACGCGGGGAACGCGATTTTCGGACAAATCGCCCGAACCGTACTGTAGGTAGAAAATCATTGATGCGACTTAAAAATTCTCATTGGAGTTAGCAAAAACATACAATTTTATAATTATGCAGTGTTTAGTATATTTTTGCGATATGTCATTTGAATCTGTTGATTGTTATTGGCAGCCAGATGACTTAGTTACGCAACACTGCTGGGCTTAAGTCTTAAGAGATATTATTGAATTTAAAAAACATACAAGATCTTTGTTAGTGATGGTGAAAATGTCATTTTTAAAGTTCCAAGCTTTGTCTGAACATATTAAATACATTCTATACTGATTTTGGTTTTAGTTTCGTAAAAAACAGTCTAATAAACTATCTAAAAACCGTTCTGCCCCCCCCCACACTGTGTCTGAGGTCGAATTAACTTTGGCCGAAGTTTAACTGACAAAAAAAACAAAAAGCAAAAACAAAAGACGCTTACCACTGAATGACAGGCATCTTCTTTTGTTTTGCCCAAACTTTTCGTCTATTAATGTCATAATTATATTTGTTTCTACCTTGTCGTTTCGTTGGTTTGCCCATTTTGTTGGCTGGTATTTTGTTGACGTTTTCGTCCACACGTGTTTACCTTTCCTAGGCTAGCTCCGAAGCCACTCAGACGTATTTTTAAATACGATATTTTTATAATAAAATGTAACATTTGTTATATATTTGCTTAGATTTTGATGTTATTAAAATATTAAATGTATATTCATTATATATTCAGGTCCTGGAGGTGGCAATTTTTTATTTACGGCTTTGGAATATTTAATACGATGACACGGCCATAACACTGCGTCTGTATGTTAGTTGCGTAAGTTGACCTCCGGAACGATGGACAAGAATAATTCATCCCTCGCGAAGAAAGAAGAACTATTTTACTTGAATCCACCTAATGTTAGTCACAGTTTTAGACCTGAGCTACGAACTCCAGAAGAAATTCGAAGTGAAAACCAAGGCTATTTCTGGAGCAATGTCTGGCCTGCTTTAAAAGAAAATCCATTGGTTCCATTTGGTAATGAATTAAAAATATATTGACATTGATGATTGGACTATTTCTGTTATATATTAAAAACACAATGTACGTCTTCGAAGCATACATATTGTATTTCCCTAATTCGGCATTGAAGCATATATCGAGTTAACATGCTGTTACTGTACTATGCCTTCAAAGTTTCAAACAAACCAAAGCTTTTAGAACTTTGTTAATCTGTTATTACTTATCTTTGCATGTCGGTCAATAGCGATACATCGCTAATGTTGTTTGTTAACATGTTTATATCTTTACCGACTCTAAATAAAATTTGTATTTGTATAGAAGTTTTAGAACAACTGACACTGATAGTGATACATCTGCTACTTAAATCGCATGCTAGTAATAGTATCGTCCTGTCTGTCTGTTGACAGAAACCGGGCAATGAGTTGTGACATAAGGTCGAAGATTGTTACTATTAGTATTACTGAGTCACTGACTGCTCACCTATTGTACACTAGTACAGATATATTGACATTTTTTTACTTGCCGATGTTTATGATTGTATCTTCCGAGTGCAAGCATGAATTGTTAACTTAGTTCTGTGTCCGAAAACAGCTACTCCTTGGCTATGTACATTAAGTCTCAACGAAATCTGTTGGGAACGATTTTTACACCAAAATAAAATTGGTACCTGCTAAATAATTTGTATGGGGTAGAAGCCATCAATTTTCTGTTTCATTTGATGAACATTGCATATAAATCCATTAATGCACATGTTCACAATGGCAGTTAAATTAAATTCTGATTAAAATTCACTGTTCTCCATTATCAGATGCAGGTAAATTTACATTGTATACTACCGTCACTGAACAGCATCTTGTACTGCGTAAGCGCAACATTGCCATTGCAATGAATCATTTACGACATTAATCTAGTAGACTGTTTTTTGGGATCTTAAATTATTTTAGTGAAAAATATCAACTTACAAGTTAATTTTCTGTAAATGTAACGAAATGTAACAAAACAGCTTGTAAACATGCGGTGCTCGCCTCAAAATAAACATGACCATGACTATCTTGATCATCTAGAAGCTTTCTCACAACTTCGTGCTCATAAACTGATGACGTCATGCGGAAGCCGCGCTGCTCTTTTCTAATTATATTTTATCATTAATTGTAAGAATTGGGTATGCTCTTAATTAAGAATAAACACTTAGATACTTAATAAGATTAGTATTAAAATACAGCAACGAAGATAAAGTCAGCGAGTGCCAAATAAATTGAAAATGTGAACTTCCTTAACGCATTTTTCACTTCTTTCGCACAGCAATATTTCTTCATCTACAACTAGCATAAACTTGGACGCGGGAAACCATGTCATTCATTACTAAAATCGGTTATAGCCTCACGCACGAACTTGGGGTAAGGCACGAAGTTGTAAGAATAGAGAATACTTGAAGAAAGCATGGCATTGTTTTATTTGTATTACATATGCATTTGTGATTCTCAAAGAAAGCAACAAATTAAAGCTTTGTACAGTAACATTAATTTTATACATACCCAATATTTAAAAGTTTAATCCTTTAAGTGGGGAAAACATGTCGGAAAGGGGAAATTTTGATGATAATACTGATAAAAAACACAATATTTATTCAAGTTAGACAACCATATGTATGATGATGATCAGAATCAAATTACATGAGATTTTGATCGCTTCGCAACATCACAGGTTTACGGGTACCACAGTCATTAAGAAGCTGCGAAACAGAAACAAATGATTTTGGCTAATTCTTCCCTACGCTATGCAGTTTCTGATTTTTAGTTCTGCAAAAATATTCAATATTTTACTGGGGAATTTTGGATGAAATTGGGGATAAATAATATATACTTTTTCATTAGGGGATTGCCATGGGGCTGAGTTTATGCCCTTATATGATATAAATAAAGGCCGGAGTGCAGATGTTGCTTTTTTAGTTGTTACATGTATCTAATTATCAATGCATCCAATTTATCTCTGCTGTTATATCTCAGTTGTTGTGTTTCTTTTTCAGGTCTTACAATGACTGTTGGTTCTCTAGCTTATGGTTTGTATTGTTTGGGAACAGGACAGAAGAAAAAATCAAATCTTATGATGAACTATCGTGTAGGATTTCAATTTTTGACTGTTGTAGCTCTAATGGGAGGATTTTATTATAGAGACTTTAAGAGGAAGATGATGCAAAAATATGATGTGGATGAAGAGTGATATTCATAGTTATAATGTTATGATGACTTTCAACGTTTTAATCATATTGATTTCTCACTGGAATTGTTGCTTGGAATAGGCTAATGGAAAAGGAAAAACTAAGTGAAATTGCCTAACATCTAACTTAACTATAAACTGAGAAATAGTAATGCTCTTAATTTGTTACATACATGTATATTGATATTAACTACAGGAAAATGCTAAGCTGTGAATTAAATAATCTTACTTCTTAGCCTCTCATTTTAGTTAACAGACTTCTGTCAAGTTGACAATTATCAATTTCACACCATTGGATCTTTATTTGCATCTATGGTCATCTTTGACAGATTATCTCTGAAGATGTTGACAACAAATACACAAATAAATGAAGGAAATTTAGTTTCATACATTTTATGTATTTGAAAATTGTAGTATAAAAGTTAAATGATGTGTAACCACAGGTACATTTGTACTTGACACAAAATCTAATTTTGGCTGTATAGGTTACTTATACCTAATAATTATTGGATATAATTATAAGTAGTCCATACAGCCAAAATTTTATTTTGTGTCAAGCACCTGTGTGTATTACATGTAACCGGTATTAAATTTACCAGATACATAGATCTATGTCTCTGAATTTACTAACCAATAATGAATGAATCAATTAATGATTGACATCCCTGATATGATTTTCATATTTGTGGAGTTTTTACAGAACTGAAAGAGTTGTGCTATGTTTTAGCCATTGTGTTACTGGGAATAGCTATGGTATATAGTGAAAATATTCCTGAATAAGTTTACTTTTAGCATATTGTAAATGAATTAACATTGATATATATCAGCTTACTTTGGATCAGATTATTCTCTACCTGGTCATTGGTAATAACACGGTAACATGTTTAACTTTTATTGTACAAGTGAGTTGCAGCCAGTATTAGCTTGTGCATGGGACTGACTTAAGTTAAAGTAAAATTGCCTTGAATTAGCACAAAATTGCTATTAGCAACATTGAATGAGTATGTATTATTTGTATATTAAACAGGATTTTAAATTTTGCAGTAGACCATTTGTTTGTTTAAGTGACTTAGTCACATGACAAAATGGATATGGTTGTGCAAGTTACAAATGTATCTGTATTTCAAGAACCATAGTTTTATGATGTTAATTTCATAACATGTATTTATAAATGTTCAATAACATAAAATAAAGAAGAAATACATCTTAAAATAGATGCCTTGTTAAATTATATTGTTAGTTATTATGTACATGTATTTGGAGTTTGGATTGGGATATGTTTTCATGGCCAGTGTCTATCCTTAGTTTAAATTTGGTGGTTTGTTTTAATTTCCTCTGGGAATATTCTTCACTTGATTCACTGTAATTTTTTTGGTTTGTTGTTTGAGATCAATGTATGTGCGGAAGACATGGACTGATTGTTGGTGAATTTCGATTCTTGTTTTGAAGAAGTTTAGAACTGGATGGCAAGGGTTCAACCATTGGAATGTGCCTTTTGAAGAAAGTCAGACCTGGACAAATTCATGGCTATCTTAATTTGAAGTGTGGAAACTCTTTTCACTTAATGATAAAATAAATATTCAAAAAGTAATCTTGGAAGTGTTAGAAGGATTCCAGTGCTATGTTTATTCACTACCAAAAGGGCAGCCATACAGATTAGAATACAAGAACATTTCGTTAGAAATAATGAATTATGTTATAATAAATTTAGACTAAGTTGTGCACTATTTTCTTATTCATACATTTGTCAACAAACCTTAACTTAAGAATAATTAAGACATGACTATCATTCAAGCATCATGCTGTTTATCTGCTGTCAGTGTGTAGTTTTGTCCCCTTAATAAAGCATAGCTGGAATGTCTGTATGTTTTTCAATGAGGGGTATGTGATCAACTGAGGCAGTATTCTAATCTGTTCCATTATACACATATAATTCTTGAAAGAAATGATTTTTAAATGAATACATGAACAAACAGAATTCAAGAATGATGTCAGATTAAATGATAAAATTAGATATTTTTGACAACGTGCCTTGAAAGGTCAGCATCTCTTGAGGTGAAATGTCTGTCTTTGATAAAATTATTAACATAATATTAGTGCTGTAATACCCCTCCCCACGAGTCCTGTGTCCTTTTTTAGCTCACCAGAGCCCGAATGTGCTCAGGGTGAGCTTTTGTGATCACCCTGCGTCCATCGTGCGTTGTGCGTCGTTACGTGGCGTCCATGTTTACTTAAAACAACATCTCCTCCTACACCGCTATGCCGATTGAAACCAAACTTTGCTGGAATGATCCTTGGGTAGTCCCCTTTCAAAGTTGTTCAAAAAATTAAATTTCATTAAAAACTGGTTGCTATGGCAACAAATAGAAAAAAACTTAAAAAATCTTCTTGTCCGAAACCACAGGGCCTAGAGCTGAGATATTTGGTATGTAGCATTGTCTAATGGAACTCTACAAAGTTTGTTCAAATTATTCCCCTGGGGTCAAAATTGGCTCCGCCCCGGGGGTAACTTGATTTTACATCGACTTATATAGGAAATTTAAAAAATCTTCTTGTCAAAAACTACAATGCCTAGAGCTTTGATATTTGGTGTGTAGCATAGTCTAGTGGACCTCTACCAAGTTTGTTCAAATTATTGCCCTAGGGTCAAAATTGGCCCCGCCCCGGGGGTCACTTGATTTATATAGACTTATATAGGAAAATTTAAAAAATCTTCTTCTCTGAAACCGCAAGGCCTAGAGCTTAGATATTTTGTATGTGGCATTGTCTAGTGGACCTCTACCAAGTTTGTTCAAAGTATTGCCCTAGGGTCAAAATTGGCCCTGCCCTGGGGTTTATTCTATTTTATATTGGAAAATTTAAAAAATCTTCTCCGAAACCGCAAGGCCTAGAGCTAAGATATTTTGTATGTGGCATTGTCTAGTGGACCTCTACCAAGTTTGTTCAAATTATGGCCGCGGGGTCAAAATTGGCCCTGCCCTGGGGTTTATTCTATTTTATATAGGAACATTTTTAAAAATCTCCGAAACCACAAGGCCTAGAGCTAAGATATTTGGTATCTAGCTTTGTCTAATGGACCTCTTTTAAATCTGTTCATATTATGGCCATGGGATAAAAAACGGCCCAGATGGGTCACTTGATCTTACTTGGACTCGTATAGAAAACTTCAACAATGTTAATCTCCAAATGACCTTTTCTCCTGGTGAGCATTTATAGGGCCATCATGGCCCTCTTGTATTTTTTCCCACTGAGTCCCGCGTCTCTCCATATTTTAAGGAGCGAGTCCCGCATCCCATTAAGAACAAGAAAAACTATAACAAAACGTTATAGGTAGACGAATTACAAGAAGCATATTGGTTTATGTTTTTTGTATGAAGTTGCTTTTTTCATAAAGGATATTGACTGTATATTTTATTCAATCCTCCATTATGGAGAGTATAACATATTTACATGATATGAGTAATACACATATATTGACAAATCATGAGTATTTGACAAAAAAATAATAAATTCATGTAGATAGTTCACAAGCACATGGTAATATCATACCCTAGATCAATCAAATAGAATAAACTCTAAATGTTAACAAATTCACCATAATCTGCTATGATACAACCACATTGAGCTTCAAATAGCATTTCAGATATTATGCCACACAACAGCTTATTTAGGTTAAACATCTCAGAGAAATGCCTACCTATCAACTATAAATAGATTCAGTTATCACCATTAGCCAATCAAATGGCCAGGATTAGCCAAACTAGTAATAGACACTATATTAAACTAATACTAAGAATAATTCGTCTAGAAAAATGTGAGTCCCGTTCCGCCACTGAGTCCTGCATCTTGCCTAAAAATTGGCCCGAATCCCACGACCCCAAAAGGCTTATTACAGCCCCAATATTATACCAGTAAAAAAGTTAGCGGAGCAATAACTAGAGGACGTGATGGCCCTTTACTCGTTAACCTGAGTAAAACCTGTGACTTCTTTGAATATCAATACTACTTCCTACGTATCAATATTTAACTAGGAGAGCCTAACACTGACCTAAAATAGTCTAGACTGACATTCTGAGCAACTTTCACCAACTGTCCATTATATCAATAAGACAAACATTCAGACAAGGTCTGGAGTGTTACCAAAATTTCCCGTTTTGACCAGACCTGTGATCTAATTAAATTGCTGACCTAGGATGACCCATTTTCGAGCTTGTCCAGTATATATTTGAGACAAACATTCTGACTAGTGAGTATGTATTTGAGACGAACAATCTGACTAGGGTTGGTAAAGATTCACCTCGAGAGTGTTAACAATGTTTATCTGATTTGACAAACTGACTTATTGTTTGACCCCAAAGGACCTATGTTCGAACTTGTCCAACGCATCATCGAGAGAAACATTCTGAAAAGTTTGATGAAGATATAATAAAAACTGACCTCTTGATACAACACCCAAAGTGTGAACTACAGACGCTGGACATTGATCCCACTAGACCAATTTGATCACTAAGTGCTTAGGGGATCTACAATGTTACACGTTAAATGCAAGTCGTATGAAAAACGAGTTTTAAGGGAATTGGTTACATGTTAATATTATAATAAGACATTCATTTTTACTTTCAACACAAAACCTCAATGTATGAACATGGAAGGAAAATAAAAAATACTAGGTATACATGTATATGTGTCTGATGCCGATATGTGGCATAGCAGAGCAAGGGGCTATCTTTATGGTGGCTGATTTCTGCCATTTCATATCTTCGTGTGTTCGCCCCCAAAAGTCGAAGCACGACGACACGAACACACGATAAATTGCTCATTTATCGTGTCTTCGCCTTCGACCTTAGAGGGCGAATACACGAACACACGAAATATTGAAGGCGAAATAACGAAATTTTGATAGGCGAACACACGAAATTTACTCTTGTAGAGTTTCGTGTCGGCGGGTATGAAATCGTCGTATCGGCGCCCTATATTTGTCGTGTGTTTCCGGGAATATAACAGCACCTTCTGCGATTTTTCTTATTTCACATTGAAATAAACCTAAGTCCGATTTTTAAAAAGTCTGAAAATGAATAACGACTAAAGTACATTTTGAAATGGTAAAAACCTTTTTAGTTCTGGGGAGAATTTATTCATTTTCTAGCTATTTTGGTAATCATGAAGCATAGAAAACAAACACCAAACACGATTATTATTACGTATAAGCTTTAGGAATAGTATTTTTTGTAACCCGGAAGTTGCGGGATCGAATCCTTTCAGTGGCGGACTTGGACAGGACCCTTCGTTCGGCGTGAGTACTGGTCAGAATCCAGGAGGCAGTCACCGAGAGTAGTTAACATGAGTTGTAAGAGCTTGCTATACAATCGATGTAAAAAATAAGCCTAAACTAAAACTTAACTAATCAACAGATGACCACTGTGCGTTGTTAACTGATAGATAAATTAATAAATGGTAACATAGCTATAGATAGAAATCGAGCAGTAAGTCGTTTCGAAAGGTCGAGGATCGTTCCATTCTTTGAAAATACGGGGTTATCATGACAAATCATGAAAGTGCGCCGCAATAGTAAAATTATGAAAGTGAATCGTGTTAAATTGTATCATTAATCTTGCCACTATCTTTTCAAATTATGCATTGCTCGTGAATTCGGTGCATTCATGTTAAGACTGGTATATATTTGTTTTTACAATCAAAATCAAATTATGTTAATAAGACATTCCTAAGTATGCAGACGATTGTTATAACGAAGCAAATTATTAGAATCTGACAGTGGCTGCTTTACAGGTAATGCTGGTAAATGAAATACGTATGAAGTTCATTCCAAATATTGAAATAAAAATTTGCATTAACAAAATGAAAAAAAATACATATGGAAAGGAAAATGCACGAAAATTAATAATTATACAGATGTGCACATTAAATATTATACTTCATTTAACCTGAAATAAGTGACATGAATACAGACTCTTAGAGTTTTAACCATTTCAAAATGTACCTCAGTCGTTATTCGGTTTCAGATTTTTTTTAAATCGGACTTTGGTTTATTTCAATGAAATAACGTCACCGATATTGTTTTCACTATTTATGAATGCTATTGAAATCATCTTCATGAAAATATAAATGCTGGCATTAATATTGAACAACTATCCATCTATCGTTTATTGTTCGCAGATGATGCTGTTGTATTCTCGGAAACAGAAGCGGGGTTGCAGTTACATTTGTCTGTCAGTGCAGTTTACAGTATATGAATATTGTAGTAAATGAAATTTGACCATAAACGTTAAAAACAAAACAAAAATAATATTTCAAAAGGGGGTAGAATTAAAAGGAATTATCAATGGAGGTATAACACTTATGATATATATATTAAAAAAAAGTTTCAACTACCTTGACATCGTTCTGTCAAATGGTCGATCATTTGTACAGGCAACACAGACTTCATCAGCCAAATTCCATGCGCAATGCACAGACTGTTCGGTTGTACCAATATACTCGACGGACGAAAACATTGAGTACACCAGAGGTTCATGGAGGCCCTTAACTTAAAACCAACGACAAATTCACTCGCTATTTAGTATTTACGCAGAAGTTGGTAGACATCCGCTGATTATATGTAGACACATACGCATCAAATTAGCATTTTTTTCTTTAAATATTCCAAGATAAAAGTTCACATTGTGTATAATCAACACAGTTAGTAGAAAATAGAAAACGATTCGCAGGGCAACATGAGTGTATATAGTTCTAGATCCACTAATCAAACTGTATTTTCAAAAGTTTGATATTACCCGGAATAAATAAATATTACAACATTCGCCAATTATGTTTAAATTACGAATTAAAAATCTATATAATTATGTAAATAGTTCGCGCACCTACTGATGCGATTTTGTCACCGCGAATAATGAAGTACAAGGAACTCCACTTGTCACTGATTCAAAACAGCAGAATAAAAATTTTGTAAAATAGGAAATACAGAAACGTAATGTCAAACATGGGAGTGTCTTCTCATCATGATCAAGTGAAACCTGATCATTTGAGTATTCCTAGAATTAAAGGTTGTGTAATTAAATGTATTGTACTTTATTAGATGTAATAATTAGATATTTTTCATTTTGTTTGACCTTTGTGAAGTAAACTTAAATAAATTACTGGTATATAGTTCTAGATTCTAACGAACTAGAACTAATTTACTCAAATTGTAACTACTATTAAATTGAAAAAAAGAGAAGTACTTAATGAATTATATGTATTTTCTCCATTCACTAAGAAATGAATGAAATATATTATGTACATTAAGATGTATTGTATAATTCGCTTATACGATAAAAAAAGGTCAAAAGTAAACTTTCAGCATGATGCAGGATTTTTTATTTTCACGACCCTGCATCATGCTTAAAATTTTCAGCATGATGCTAAAAGTTTTTAGCATGATGCTAAAAGTTTCAGCATGATGTTAAAAACTTTCAGCATGATGCTGAAAACTTTTAGCATCATGCAGGGTCGTGCATTTATGACCCTTATCGTACGCCATATCACTCGCCATATTCGAGTAGACTAGACATACTTGTTGGGCTGTTCGACTGATAGAGTCTTCTTGTTCTCTCCTTGAACTCAAGTTGAACATTAAACGGGAAATAAGACAAATAGATGTGAAAACCCCGTTGCGACGTCGTCATAGTATGTAATACAAACAGGACGTCACATGGAACACGTACTATGAACTATTCTGCTTCATATTTCAAATATGAGATTCTTACTAGTTGCATACCAAATAAAACTTGATGAGGTATTTTAAGTCGTCTTTACATTATTTTTCATAGCATTTAGGCCTACATTAAACAAGAATTACAAGTGATTTCTAAAGTGGTAACCGATATTATTGGACACCTTCGCCTATTCCATGGCAATGTTTTTCTTCTAACTATCAATCAAGTCGAAGAAGTGTCGAAACATTGTTAAACATTTTCAATATCACTATTCTAGTACGCAGCCAGCTTTGTTTTTATGTGGAAGTACGAGTTCATTGGTCAATTACAAGTGAATTACAGAAATTATTCTTCTATTGGGGCGGAAAATAGCGAGCATTTTCATGACTTAACCAATCATAATGACCCGGTTGGTCAAGATGAATAACACTAGCGACAACAACGGCTAGTCTCATGACAGTGACTTCCCTTTGACTAGTTTTGTTTGCCCCAAGTATCCCCCAACAATTTACCACAATTGTATCGAATCGTATGGCGATTAATTAAGAAGAAATGATGCTTTTTATCCGATTTGCTCCGTAATGTTCAACAAATTGTGTTTTAAACAGCTCTATTCATTGTTTCTTATTTGGGACGTATTTAAGGTATTGAATTCGGGTTAAGTATTCTTTGCTGTTTAAGTCGATACCACATTATTTAATTTTATGCTCCAAACGCTCATATTACGAATATGATCCGGGAGCATATTAACAACACCTCGTATGAAATAAAAACCTTAGAATACATACATACATGTGTTTAATTTATTCGCCATCAAAGTACAAAAGTATTGTCCTATGATGTGAAAAAGCAAACTCAATAAATCCAAGACCGAATCTACACCAATTTAATATTCTTTAAATCACATACCCTAAAATACGGCGAAAACCAACATACCTGTTTGACATTGCTACTAATAACATGAGAGTGACACGTGCGAAATATGGCTTTTTAATCAGGAGCACAAAACTAGTTACTAGATACCTGGATGTAGTAAATAGCGTATAAAATTGCTTCTTATTTTCATTATGTATATTTTGCATGCAACGTCGAAATATGCACGACATTCTGTAATTTCATTTTGAACATATCCTGACGAAGACGAAATGAAGGCAATTTTCGAAATTGTTAAACACATTTATGTCCTGATACTAATTGCTGGTGTTCTTGGACAAGATAATGGTGTATGGAACAAACACTGTATAACTCTTAACACAGAAACAACTCGGTGTACACTGATACCCAAACACATACCGACAAATATAACAAAAGTGTTAGTGGAAGAATTTGATGAAGCCAGAGCCGATAAAAATGGACAACTGTATGTGGATTCAAATATGTTCACGGATGTTTCATGGCAGGACGTAAAGTTCCTACGTTTGAAAGGCATTGCCCGATATGAGGGAATGTTACATGTTTCTTTCACAGACAAATGTTTTGCTTAATATCTAAAGAGTTTAGAGGAATTGCAAATCCCTCTGAAACAGGTTACCTTCATCGGTGAAGTATTCTACGGTCTTCCGGCTTTGTCAGTGCTAAACCTTTCTGGATGCTTATGATTGTCAAGTTGATTTGGAAAGAAGTTTGATCAACACATTAGCTGTACCTAATTTGAACTATTTTAATATTTCTAATATATGGAATGGTAATTTTGATAGAGTACTTTATTTGGATATAAAATTGATCTCAATCATAATTTCAAAACCAATTAGAGGGTTCAATGTTAGCTTCAATAGGATACAATTTACAGATCTATAATGCCATGTCTAACTTGTGTGGAAAAATGGAATACATAAATATTTCTAATTCTGTAATTAATACCTACAACGGTAGCAGTTTACCGTTATGTACCGAAATCAATATGATGGACATGAGTTAATCGAACACAATTTTATTACCAAAGACAAACTTACAGATAATCTTTTACAAAGATACACATATTTCCCGATACAGTAGTAATGAGCTAACAACTGTAGATATTTTCAAATTAGATGGTATTATGAATGGACTTGGCGTGTTAATACATTATGGAATATCATTTAGATGTTTTAATATATCTGTCAGACACAACAGAATTACACATCTTGATGTTAAATTGAACATTCCAGCCGTACATTTCACACGTATAGACTTGTCATGGAATGCACTTGAATTTATCGACCCACAGATTTTATATTCCAGTCGGCATACCATCGATCATTTGGAACTTTCAAACAACAAACTCTATATCATGGTGCTTGACAACGAAATGCTGTTTTCACAAATTACAAGCTCGTATCCAAAGCTGAAATATATTGGTCTTGTTGAAAATCGTTTATCGAATATTCCTGAGAATATATTCAAGAATATTCATTATATAGAAGTCGTAGATTTATCACACAATGAAATGACACGTTTTGTGCTTCGCTTTAGCAGTGAAAGACATCTGAAGGAACTTTATTTACACAACAACAATATTCATACTCTTGATGCTGTTTCAATGCAGTGTATGGATTCATTGATTGGTACAAACAACCGTGGGGAAGAATTCAAAGTTAATGTAACACTTATTATAATCCAATCTCTTGCTCTAAATGTGAAGATCATGAACATATTGCTTGGATAATACAATCATTGGTGATAATATTATCAGGTGCACATGTCGCTACATGCCTAAATAGTGGAGGCGACATTGAGCATATTACACAGAATACAGTAGATAGGTTGCTAGATATTTGTCATCAGAATATTCAAAGAAGAAATGTGTTAATATTCTCATCTACTTTCACATTTCTCCTTCTTTTAATCAGCATACTGGTTGCCTGGTGTTCGAGACGGCATTGCAAAAGAAAGAAACACCAGAAGAACATGGAAGATATCGTTGCCCTTATCCAGAGAGGTGCTGAGGAATATGAATTCACACTTTTCTTATCTCATTGCAATGAAGATGAGCTATTTGTCAATAATGATGGTTTGATTCTCCTTTGCAATAACTTACAAACACTGATCGTCAACTGATTTGTACTGGTGATGTTAATTATAAGTTATGTCAATGGATTGCCCAGGAAATAATACGTTTGCTTAAAAGTCATCTGTTATTATCATTGTTATTTCCAATGCTTATTGTCAAAGCCGTTACTGTAGGATTGAGTTCGAACAAGCTTACGATCTGCAAAAGCCAATAATGCTCATGTTTAAGGGACATGTGGATGAAGATATTATGTTTCCAATGATGAGAGATCTTTATAATAGATATACAAGGATTTTGTGGGCATTTGAAGATGGTGAATATAAATTGAAAACTACGCGGCAGAATGTTGGTAATTCAATATAAGAAATGATCGTAAACGACCAAAATTAATAAGAATAGCTTTGATTCTTTATTCTCTATCATTATCAGATTAGACATCGACACGTTACATACATGTATGTATTGCTGCCAATTCAAAGAAATGGAAGTTTACTGTCAATTATTTTAACCTTCGAGTTGACTTCACGTAACTTAGTTGTTTTCATGCGTATTACCATTTTGTTATTCTGAGCGTTACCTATTCATTGTACGCATCATCGTTTTTTGCTCATTTATGTATTCGTTGATTTACAAATTGCAAACTGGTTATATTGAACATTTTCAATTTGCTATTTCCCTGTTTTAATTAAGTTGTGTATGTTGTACATAATATGCTGAAATATAATAATGTATACATGTTTTTATTTGCATATTTATATTGATCATATTGCAATATTTAATGCAATAAATAAATCTTTATACCACTCCACTCTTGGACTCTGAACAAGCAACAGTGGGAAATTGGTTACTGAAATATTAAATTATAATTCAATCAACTTAACTCAATTGAGTTTACATTTTCTGTTTAGATTTGATGCAATATTTCGATATCAGCATACTAAATGTATGAATATTAATACAAAACGCATGATATAATCATTGCCTCAAACAAAATCCACGAAATAGACACCATTAGTCAATTTACTTATTGATATAATGTTGCCGAATATGTTAATTTGGTTTGGAAACTTTATTTTCCTCATTTATTCGGGCGATCGGTGCAAATGCGTGTGATACTGTAGATCATTCTATTTTATTAATGAAACTCAAACACTGTGGCTTTAGTAATGATATTTTAAATTGGTTCAACTCTTACCTCTCTGGTAGACAGCAATTAGTTAATGTTTCTGGAGTTAATTCAAATACAGCAAATATCACATGTGGGGTACCACAAGGCTCTATTCTTGGCCCACTTTTATTTTTAATTTATGTTAACGATATGTCAGATGTTGTGAAAAGTAAACTCTTGTTATATGCTGACGATTCTGCCATCTTATATTCTGGCAAAGACAAACAAATTGTTGAAAATTTTTATCAAAAGATCTGAAAAATTTTAGTTATTGGCTCATAAATAATAAATTGTCTCTACATCTTGGGAAAACAGAATCTATTCTTTTTGCATCTAAGCCTAAATTACGATCCACTGAAAATCTTAATATTTCTTGTAATAATTCAGTTATTGAGCCAACTTCATCTGTAAAATATTTGGGAGCAATTTTAGATCAGTCTTTATCTTTTAATGAAATGTGTCGTGCAATTATAAAGAAAGCAAATTCTAGATTAATGTTTCTATATAGAAAAAGAGAGTATTTAACTCAACATACTAAAAAACTTCTTGTTTCTTCACTTATTCAATGTCATTTTGATTACGCTTGCTCAATATGGTATTATAGTTCAACAAAATCTATGCAAAAACAGCTTCAAATTATTCAGAATAAATTGATCAGATTTGTACTAGACCTCGATTGTAGAGCACATATTGGCCGCAATGAATTTAAATCTATTGGCTGGCTCCCAGTATTGAGAAGAGTGGACCAAATTATTCTTTTACATGTTTTTAAAATCAGACAAGGGTTAGCACCATCTTATCTTTCTGAAAGGTTTGTCCATCAAGATCAGATTCATTCATACAATACAAGGTTCAGTAGTAAAGGTGCTTTTTCACAGATAAAAGTAAAAAGTTTTGGATGTAAGACTTTCAGTTCAGTGGGTGCCAAATTATGGAATAATTTACCAGTTCACATTACAAGTTTAAATAATATTTCTTCTTTTAAAACTGCTGTAAAAATCATTTTTTAGATACTTTATCTGTTTAATTTTTATAACCTGACAATTTACATCTTAATTTATTTATTTATTTATTGTTTTATTCTTTTTTGGCTATATATTGCATATAAATTACATAGTTAAGTGCTTACATTTATTAACTACTCTGTCTCTGTGATAGGTGTACTAATTTTTAATGTGATAACTTTTTGTGATACATAATTTTTAATTGCCATTGTAATGTACCTTTTAATTTATTTACCTACCAAATATATACATGTTGTTAATTAAGATATTTAGGATTAAGGTTTAATAGCTTGTTAAAGAGTATAACTTATTTATTTATTTGTACTACTACCACCATTGCCTTTCTAAGTCATGCCATCGACACTAAGGACCACAATGGAAATAAGGTTTATCCTTTTTTGTGCTATCCTTGGTGTTGGTGCATATGTCATGATTATATTTATTTACAACTTGATTTGTATGTTTTAAAAAATGATATCATGTTGTTCTTTTAATTGTCATGTTATATGCATTATATGCCAAATAAATCTATCTATCTATCTGTCATGCCCAAGGTCAAGATGTCTATGACTTGTTTCAAGATTGAATACATATTATGTATAATTAGTCCAGATTACGAATTTCATGACTAGGATGATTTTATAAATATATAATAATAAGTTATATTTAAATTCATATAATCTACTTTCGTAATAATGTTCTGAAAGAATTTTACGTGTATTATCTTGATGGAAGATAAATAGTACTAATTATAATATAACTCAACAACCATGATTGGAATCTAAAATATCGACGAATTGCGCAATTTAATGATCGGTAATTACTTGCAACTGATTTGTCGGTATTATTTCTACAATTCTTAATAACGAGAAAAAAAATAAAATAGACAGGGGCTATTTTGAAATTAAAAAGCTAGATATTGTTTTACATTGATGCACTTGTCAGATAATTGCCATATATTAAGTTGTATAGATTTCTTAAAATATCATTCCAAAATCCAAGTTTATGATTCTACTGTTGAAGTTTAAACTTTATAGTATAAGTGTGGTGTAAATACAGAAAAGGAAGTTAAAATCACCTGATGTATGATGTGGGCAAATTCGGTGTAAAAAAGTCAAGGTATTTTCTCTACTTTTATTATGTTCTATTATTCATATTTTAAGTAAACAGGATTTGGGTATTTCCCCACACTGTCGTGATAATTTCCTTGTTATTTATGTTAAGTACAAATGTCACAAACGTGTGATCAAGCACAAAATAATAAGCCAGGAATATTCTACTTAATTACAATTTTTAAATAGATCGCCGCATTAATTGAAATGACATACATTTTTTTGTGTATTATCATTCAGTGATTTTCGCCCAGTAATTGTTTGAAAGCAGACATTCCATTGGCTGAACCTCACAGAATCATAAAGGCGAGGTAAAAATAGAAATTTCGTTCATAAATAAAGATTACATTGACTTGAAATTTGAAAACTGCATTGATCGAGTGGATAAAAGAACTGTTTGTCAATAAATCAGTATCAAAATTATGCAAACTGGTTGTGTTTGTGAGTATGGTAGATTAAACGGTATAAACACGGTTACCTTTATGAGCAGGAATTGAATGCGAAATTCATAAAAAGTGTTTTGATTTCGCTAATACTTTAAGGTACAATTTTTAAATAAATCGAAATATTCAAGTTTCATAATACAAATTAGTGGAGATATTTTGACTAGGTAATAACGCATGGAAAGGACAATGTATCGCAGTTAACGCAGACTGGAACAATTCAGTGTACAATGATACCCAAGCACATACTGTTAAATATTACGAGCGTGTCAGTGGAGGTGTTCGGTATAAAGTCATGCTTGACATGGAAGAAACGTTTGGTATTTGTCATAAAAAACTGAACTTGATACCCAAAGAGATTTTTGTGATGAACAATGATAAAAAGATACTGAATGCCATCAACGGTAAAACGTTGTACTAAACACGTTTTAAAAAGCATCTTCTGGAAACTTCCTGAGTCAGTGAAAATTTCACATAGTTTGTTTGGGTCAACATGACCAGAGTCACAGAAACGTTTGGGTTTTGTAATAACACGTTTCAACTGGACGATCATTCTGTGTCGTCATTTGTAGTTTCAGTTCTTTATGTACAGTTTCTGAATGTGATTCAGACAAGTCACTAGTCGTCTGAGTTGCAGTTTTAGAAAACTTTAGGTCAGGTATTCTTTGACCGACAACAAAGACATTGGTTGGAGATGACTGACGAACACATGCAGGTTTGTGTCTGTCATTGTGAATACTAGACTTTATCATGGTAGAATCTTCTAACATGACAGTATGTACACTTAAAATATGTTCGTCAACAAAAGGTTCGACATATTGACTGTTTAGCTTCGTTGCTGATCAATGTTCATCAAATTCGAATGAGACTCAAATACTTGCATGAGGTAGCATGTGTCTTTGGATAAAACTAAAAAAAACGTAATTTTCATTGGAATGAAGTGTTCATCAGTCTGAGTAGTGATGTACGATAATACCGGGATACCAGTATAGTGCAATACGTTCCAAACGCAATACGTACCGGTACGGTTCCATCCCGTATCGCAATAGTTTTAAAGTAAATTGATATTGACTACTTCAACTTGTATTATACTAGCTATAGCCTAATTCGAAAACGAAAATATTTTATTTGTGTGACTGTATTAGGACTGTATAATGTTATGTTGCATTGCTCAAGGGGAGTTTTATATGCACAACAGTTGTATACTATACAGGATGAAGTTTGAATCTAGTCAGTGATTTTTTCATTCGTTTCTTTGTGATAGCTTAAATAAAGATATCATCCAAATTAATGATGAAACTACATATTTTCATTAAAATCAAAGCTTGAATACTTAATAAATCAAGAATTTTAAACTACCAATACATGTATATCGCAATACGTATTGCAGTACAGTGTTGCATATCGCAATAAATCGCGATACGAAATTATCCGCACTGCCCATCCCTTAGTAGCAGGAACCATGTAAACGGGTTGTTGGACCGGCAGTTAATGTGCCGGTGTCTGAATAGGTGAGCTAACAAAATCACCTATACTATCACTAAAAAAGGGAATATGAAGGTCGTTTATTTTGATAGCTTTCTGATTATCCACCATGAGCTGTCTTTGGTGTTGTACCCCAATTCCTCATAAAAACTCGCGTGTCAGCTTCAACCAAGCCAATGTGTACCCCCAGGTGAGATGATACCCATATCAACCTGCGTAACATCGCGCATTGATTGCTGGGAAAAAAATAACTATTAACATCGACTTGGCTGCAACGAAAAGAATAAGCGGTCATAGTCTACTGCTTATGTAATAATACCCATAGAGCGCAAAGTCTTTATGTGGTCATTAATGTCTCTGTTTAACATCGAGATAATTAACGCTGCACATTGTGCACAAGGTACATTACCTTTCTTAGCAGCACATGCCAGGCAAGCTGAAATATGACAGTTACCGAAGAATTACAACAAAATCTTACCTATGTACAATTTGTTCATGTTTTGATTTTTTGTCAAAGCCAAAAGCTGTGGTTTTGACCAATCTAAAATCATTTTCCATTGCAACTGATAAATGATAGTGGTTGTGTTTGATGGCGACATGCAACTCAGTTTTCATATAAATTTTGACGTAAATAAAAATGTAATGAAGATGTACAATTAGCCACACATAGTGCTTAATATAAACTTCGTAATAGACTCAACTAGTCAATCTTTTTTTATCTCACAATTAAATAAAAACCAAGCCGCACTATTTTCCTCAACTGTCTACCAAATTTAGATGATGATGCGTCTTAGGACACAGGTTAGTGTAAGCTTGATGTCGCAACCGCTATTTATAGTATGCAGCCAATATCTTCTCTTATTCTTTTCTTGATTCCAACAAACACAAATATTATTTTTACTTAGTCGATTTGCAATATCAATGGTATTCTCCCATTGTATTTATATAAAACACTGTGTACCCTGCAGACTAGAATTTGGGACGAAATCAGTGTAGATCTTTACGGACCGATTGATACCAAATTCGCATGTTTATCTGATGGTCGTGATTGATTTTACCCTTTAGTAGAAATTCTATATAATACTTCTGCATCAACTGTTTTACAACGAATAAGTTTCATATTCTCTATATTTGGAATTCAAGAAGAATTTGTGAATTTTGCAAAAGAAATTGTATTTAAAAATTGACGGACAATCCCATTTTATCCAGAATCAAACGGTTTAATAACAAACAACAGTTCTCGCTTCACACATTCTAGGACGGAACTTAAAAAAGAACCCGATATATTTCAACTGAACTATCGCACAGTACCACACAGGCGCACTGGACTCGCACCAAATACCCTATGTTTGGAAGGGGTGTTCAATCCAAAGTTTTTGAATTCAATCCCAAACGACAACATCAATATCTGCAAAATGTGACACAAATTCGATGGAAAAGAATCAGCTCTACTCAAATAAATGGAAGAAATCAGCAACATTGTTATAAAAGATGGGAAACATAATGGCCATTGTAACACGATATGTATCGTATTTTAAACCACTTTGGAAGATACCTAAAATGTCACCGCACCTATGGCACCCGAAGATCCACACAAACCACCATCTCGCCCAAAGAGGGCAATACAAAGTCTGGTCGATATCGGAATTATTAATTACGTGACATATACTTGTTGCATTCATAAAATTTATATTAAATTTGTGGAATCAAAACTTCAGATAAGTGATACAGAAAATAAAAAGTCAATGTTACGCTTAGATCACACGACGACAACTTATTTTGGATTAGTCGTCTGTTTCCTATTCCTGTCTATATTGGTTCTAGAAATTTATATGTACATGGCCGGGCTAGCCGTTTATTTCCAGTCTAGCCAGTTATATACCACATTTGTACAATAATATATGTGATACAGAATACTATAATTACTATAAAAATCAAAGCTCTGAAGGTACTGCTGTTGTTCGGTACTATATTAAAGCAGTCAAAAGTTGAATTTCTTTGTAGGTTGAGGTATTGGGTCGAGTTTTGAAAAACTGAACGATAGTTCAATAGCCTTCACTTGCTCAGTGCGCATGAATTTTTATGCAGAACTAAGTGATACACTTTCCTGCAACCGCCATGCAATACATAGTTCCAAAATCTACAATATTTACCTCCCTTGGCGACCATCTTAGTTGACAAATTTCTTATGCGCTTAAAATAAAAAAAATGTTTATTAACTCAATTTATAAAAAAATAATTTTATAATGAAGTTGTTAAGACCATAAGCACATCAGGTTATTCAGAATTATCATAACAAAAATATAAATATCTTCTATCAATGCTTGTTGGCTGCTAAGATGGCTGCCAAGGGAGGTTAATATTGTAGATATGGGAACTATGTATTGTAACTTTTCTACATCCACCATTCTAAAATAGTTCCTGTGTAAAGTCTATGTAAGTTCTGTTTCCATGAGTACTTTCAGTACTTGGATTTATTATTTCACCACAGAAATAAATAAATAAATAAAAGGTTAAATAAATATTGCAACACAATTGTTTTCAACAACTTTTATGAAAAATGCAAGAATGACTTCCCTTGAATTAAAGTACAAAATTAATACAAAGAAAATAAACACTATTTTAACAGTTTTTGTCTCTTGTTAGTGTTACGGACTATGCCTTATTGAGTAACAGAACAAGATTTAAAGTTTTCGAAAATCTATTTACAAAAAGATATCAAAAGAATTTAACATAATTATAACTAGATTACGTAATAATGAAAATAACGGGACTTTCAAACCAGCATATAAAAGAAAGAAAACAATTCAATTAATAACAATCAAATTATTAGAAATCACAGAAATATCCATGAATGTTGATCATATGATGTAAAGTTAATTTAAAACGCTTGTAGATTAATCTATGTATTTAACACTGTTCTTGAATGATAAGGTTATTCTAGAAATATAACACTGTCCTGGTACTTGATACACTTCCAGAACTATATTCTGGAAATAATTATGTCCAATATCAAAACTGGTCTTGATACAATATATCCATCGAACTTCTTAATGTTGATAGAAACTAATTTGTTGCGTAGATTAGGTACAACTTCTTATGGTGATCAATTATAACTTCGTATGCTCATAAATGACTTCTTATGTCGGTTAAAGAAAAAACCTCCCCTCTTGGGATCTACAACATTATACGAAACTTGTATAAACACTAAGCAAATTAAGATATCATGCATTAATAAATATTTCACGTAAGCAATATTTAATAACAATGAATGACATTTAAAACTGTCTGAAAGTCCATTAAAACAATAATAACTCATTACAAATATTATTCCTGTTATGACTACTTAGTAGAATTATTTACTAGAATAATAATATACTTAATACAAAGAAAAGTATTAATTATTACCTTGAATCACTATTCAAAAATCCCCTTTAGTGTGGAATATCCAATATTTATGCTATGCACTTAATTATAGCAATACATGAAGATTTCAATTCTTCAGATTAAATTATTTCATTAGTTGAAAATTCCGTGGACAAACCACTTGAAAATTTGTATATAACTTTTATTTCTTTATAAAATTTTTAGATGTTGATCGTCTGGCCAAAAACTTGCTCTGAGAACAATGGTCATTAATATTTGCTAAAATTCCCACATTTACTCCCAAGAAACGGCGAAATTGGAGCTTATCGGGGTTTAGGGGTTAAGAGTTGATAAATCAGAATGCCAGAACACCAACAGTATAGGATAGTGCAGAGAGCGAATGATAAATTGGTTATTAATTAACAACAGAACTAGGCGAGTATTTATGAAGCTAAATATTTACAAGGGTTAAGGGATGGTAACAATATCACATTAGCATAAAAAACAAGAGGTACAAGATGGCCCTAGATAGCTCACCTGAAAACAAAGGCACTATAATTAATGACCAGGTAATATAGTTTTCATCCCGTATAACCCATTTTTACGTAGAGATCAAAACAAACAATGAAGGTATAATACCGTTAAACAAGCTAAAACGTAGCAAATTTTCTAATTCAAGGGCCCATAACTCTTCCCATAACCGATTCCACCCATAACTGAACTTGTCCAAGACCGTTAGGTCATACACATTCATTGTCAATATGATTAAGATCGGTGAATAAATGAAGGCACTAGAGTGTAAACAAGCTGAAATATAGCAAATTTTCTAAGTCAAGGGCCAATTACTCTTGAAGGTTTGGTCCGATTCCGCCCATAATGGAACATGTCCAAGATCTTTTTATTATACACAATTAATGACAATATTATTAAGATTGGTGAATAAATTAAGGCGCTTGAATGTAAATAAACTCAAATATAGCAAATTTTCAAAGTCAAGGGCCCATTACTCTTGAAGTTCTGGTCCAATTCCGCCCATAATCGAACTTGTCCAAAGTCTTTTGGTTATACATATTTACTGAAAATATTATTAGGATTGGTGAATAAATGAAGGTGCTAGAGTGTAAACAAGCTAAAAATTTCTTAGTCAAGGGCTCATTACTCTTGAAGTTATTGTCTGATTTTGCCCATAATCGAACTTATCCGAGACATTGTGGCCATAAACATTGTGACCAAGGTTGATCACGATTAGTTAAGAGTTGTAGATGCTAGAGTGTAAACAATGATGAATCAGGTGAGCTAAAAAGATATTCGAGCACTTTTTAAGTCTCTACAAACTCAGAGTGAAACAGTCAAAATCCAGAATCATCACAGTCCATGAAGTATTTGTAGGGCTGTCCCGATATGGCCATGTACCGATACGTACGGTACAGCGCTGAACGATATGCGTATCGTATCGGATGGTCGCGTATCGGCCGTATCGCGTTTTATTTACTTTTACATTAAAAACTCCTAGAATGTTCAACAACTGAACTAGATTTACGAATTTATTCTCATTTAATCGTCGACAATGCTTACTTAACTAATATCTGGTGTTCTACATGTTTATAGACATTAGCAGCTATTTGTAGACATTATAGCAGCATGAGGTAAAGCTAGACCACAAATTCGATTCGAATATTCAGATTTTGGCGAGTAGATATTGACTTATAAATTATATTATTACGTTTTTATTACTTTGAAGTACTTTTATATCGTATCGTAGATATCGCGTATCGTTAGTACCGTATCGCAATACGTATCGTATCGGCTGAGATCTGTATCGGGACAGCCCTAAGTATTTGAATTTAAATTTCCACAATGAAAAAGACAGTTCTCCTGCATCATTCACTTTTGAAATATGGCAATACAGTACAAGTCACAACTTGTAAATATAAACTCTTAAACCCAGGCATACTTTGTACAACTGAGTAGACGGAAAAAATTTAAATAAGAGGGCCATGCTGGCCCTATATTGCTCACCAGAAAAAAAGACTCCTAGAGACAAACATTTTTTCTCCCCCCCCCCCCCCTATATGTATATAGCTGCATCTGAAATATCTAAGCTCTAGGCATTGTAATTTCTAACAAAAATATTTTTTTAATTTTCATAGATACAAGCGCATGTAATTCAAGTAAACCCCGGGGCGGAGCCAATTTCGACCCCAGGGCACAGCTTCAACAATCATAGTAGAGGTCTACTTGACAATGCTACACAACAAATATCTATACTCTAGGCATTGCATGTAGTTTCTGATAAGATTTTTTAATTTTCCTATATAATTCTATATAAAATAAAATTAACCCTAAGGCGGGGCCAATTTTGACCCAGGGCAACAAAGTTGGCAGAGGTCCACTGGATGATGCTACACACCAAATATCTAAGCTCTAGGCAGTGTA